>JAHZNG010000978.1:0-18302 GCA_027744375.1 Orchesellides sinensis
GTTTACGCTCCACGGTCATGCGCCCAATAGTATATGGGATGCCTATGCATGTTTTACTTGCATGCATAATACATTGTAAACTCCCCTTCATCATTTATCAAGCTTGATATTTTAGTAGCTAAAACAATTAAGTTTGTCGTACTAATCAAAGACGTTAAAGGTATATTATTTAAAGGTCCTCTATATAGGTTATATTTTATGGTCGTAATAGGGGTGCACTTTGTTTATGTTTAAGGGCATTAAGATTCAATGAAGTCTTTATAAAAATAGCTAGGTTTTGAGCAAGAGTAAGAATTTGTGCTAGGATTAGTAAAATCCTTCGAAATACTCATGCAAAATTAGATTTTGCTGAGAAAAAAATTATATTGGAATTATAGTGAGATCCTGCCTGTTGCTAGAAGCCGAAGAATTTATAAATAGGTAATATGCCTACGTGCCTACCTATAATAATATGTAATAAGCAACTGTAATCTGTACTGTCATTTGTGCGTGCTAAATAAGTTATGCTTTTTAGTTACAATTTTATTTCCGAAATTCTGCTGTAAAAAAGGGTTAGATTGAACGAAAAATATGAAAGGTTATACGAAGAATGTTTAGTTTATCGCATATTAAATTAAGTAATTATTGTAATTGTAATTTGATTTCAGTCATATGTCAAAGTTTCCAATTCCAGTTTCTACTTTTTTACATTTATGAAGTTACGCTGTTGGTATACAAAACAATAAAAATTAATATGTATAAATACCAGCCTTGCAAATTTTTTCAATGTTACGTACATAAAAGTAATTTTGAAATATAATAGGTATATAAATGTATATTAATGTGTATATATCAAGCCATTAAAATCATCAAAGGCTACCTGAGAGTTGAGAAACA
The DNA here is from genome assembly GCA_027744375.1 of Orchesellides sinensis. Lineage (NCBI taxonomy): Eukaryota > Metazoa > Arthropoda > Collembola > Entomobryomorpha > Orchesellidae > Orchesellides > Orchesellides sinensis. Next base: position 877 of record JAHZNG010000978.1, read on the forward strand.
GCATCCCTTCAGGAATCACGGAATGTCCAGTTTTACCGGAAGCTAAAAGGATATTTTGATTGTGTGAAATGCATACGTACAGATGCAGATGAAATGGAATCATACATACCTAATATACTAGGCATCAAATCATATCTGTACCGTTGTTGTTCTATACCTTCACTTCAGCCTTTGTCCATTCACCGTTCCTTCATAATGAGAAACTTGTATGGTTAACCTAGTTCAGCACATCGCCGCTAGACATCCCATAAGTGTCCTCTAAGGTTTCATGGATGTAGCCAAGAAAGTCAAAAGTGAAGCCAAGAAGACCGGAGATATTATGGCATAAAAATGCATTTGCATAATAGTGAATACATTTAGTTAGTTAAATGAAAAAATGATATATGCTCCATTGAGGTTATTAAACTATTAAATCCAGATTCATAAGTATAAAACTGACGACATCCTAGTAAAATACGAATTTTAATCAAGTTATAAATATTACAGACACTAAGAACCAATTTAAAAAGCTGCTACTGGGGTTCAATTTAGGGGTTTAAAGCTATTGCTAAAACAAGAATAGACTAACTAGAATTTCTTTTTCGTTAGCTATATTATAGCTTAGTTTAAACACTATGTCAAATTGTACGTTAGGTTAAACTCTAGATAGATGATTCTTGTAGTACTAAAAATTAATATTTTTTATTTAGAAGCAATGTATGTACGATGGAGGACGATGGAAAGTATTTATTTACTTGTATATTTAGAAGTATATACAAACCTATTTATAAAGAAGGGTGTTTAATTTCATTTCAAGTAGCAAAGATACAAAAGATTAAATATAATATGCACAGAAGACCCGTATAGTCACAGTCACAATAGAATAATTGTCATTCCATACATACATCATACTTTTGACATCAAAACTCTGTTATTTAAACTTTTAATCAACCTGTCTGCATTCGCCTTCCACTTCCAATATGAAAAACATTTCAAGCATTTCAGCATATTATCCATTTCCCTGGTAGGTTCTTTTGGTCGGATCTGATCATCTTTAACTTTTACTGTCCTAACACCTAGAAACATACACATACTTTAACTTTTACTGTCTTTCAGTACGCATATTATTCAAACAAACAACAAGTCTTCTTTCCGTAATAGTACAAGCTAAAGTTGAATATGCTTTTATAGTGTCGTGTTTATGTGATATGCATATTACCGTAGGATCCTAGGATAATAGGCAGTTGGCAAAATCTACCCGTAAGTCCCGTTAGCCCCGTAACCGTAACCATGGAGCATAAACGAACCATGTATTTTTAACGGATTACGGGAGTTACGGTAACGTAACGGAAAATTTTCTTTTTGTCTAATATCGATCTGGAATCTAAAGAGAACATTTTATGCATATGAGATGCATGATGACAGGTAGGGTGCATGGGACGCTAAGGAAGTTGAAGTATTCAAACGCTAAACAAATCACTAATCAGACACTAGTCATTTTTCATTAATTAATCAAATCATCCACAATCATCGTATGATGTTAAAGGTGAATGGTTCTTGAAATACATACTCTTTTAGTGCATTCTTTTGCATGGCTTACCTTCCAACTTGTCGATTTCACAATCAACATTTAGCATTACATCACGTGATGATTTATGGGGGAAGTGAAGCGAACAAGGAGATATACAGATTTATACACATGTACAACGACATTAAAAGCTTTCCCTGATCGTAAATCACAAATCAAAAGGGATTAACAATTTAATTGCAATTAAATTTCTTTACGGATTTGACTTCGCTGTTACAAGCGTTATTTAAAGAGACGAAGGTAAGCCAACAAGTTAAGTACACAAAAATTACAAACAGGATGAAAGTTCGCAATACCCGGTTGCCGGTCACCAGTTCGTGTTTACAAAACACTGAAGTGTCATCAAACCGGAAGTCTCAATCAGGTGATTGGAGATCCGATAAATGCGTAATGCATTGGCTACGCTTATTCTGAAATATTATGGTATGTTCGGAAAGTGTGATTGTGGTTTTGGTACTTTTAATTAAGGTAGAATGTTAATTTGATGTTTTTGTAGTTGTGCATTTAGGATTGAATTGAGCTAAGAATAAGAATGCTTTTTTTGTGTAAGTGTTTCACGACAGCTGTTTGTAATGCATGAATGCTTGAAACGGAAGTGGGAACATGTGATTTAGAAACAGGAAATTTTTGAGATTTAAAAAAAATTGTTTTGTTTTGGGATTTTTTAAAAATGTGGGTTTTAGTTTTTATCGAATAATCAACTAATTGAGAATCGTTTAGTTGCGTAATGGTAAGTAGATCGGAAAGTAGGGATTTTGTAACATTTGTTTTGTTTGTTTTGTAAATGTTCACAGAGAGCAGAAACACGGAGGGTAATCAGTAATTATAGAAGCAGAAGTAGGAAACGGACTACGTCGGTGAGCTATTTGAATTTTTTAAAGGAATTACGTTATGTTGTTTGATTAAAAGCTAATTTGTTGTGTGTTTTTTTATTAAAAGGTGAAAGGNTTATAGAAGCAGAAGTAGGAAACGGACTACGTCGGTGAGCTATTTGAATTTTTTAAAGGAATTACGTTATGTTGTTTGATTAAAAGCTAATTTGTTGTGTGTTTTTTTATTAAAAGGTGAAAGGTGTTTCAAACGTTCCGAACGTCTGGCGACTATATTTAAGATCAAGGCACCAAGGTACACCGTCGTGTGGACTCAATATAGAATAATAATTAAAAAATGGTGTCTACGTGGTAGTCTTAATGTCTTCCGACGCTGTTGGTGTCCATTAGATTAATAATTGACTGTATTGTTAGCTATTATTGTGATAATAGGAGAAGGGACTAAACGGATTAGGAGCGTCGTTAGAAAATGTTTCCTTTTGCCTTCTTTTTAAAATTCATTGTAAATATTTGGTTGTGTGCCGGTCAAGTGTTTCTGTGTATTTAATTGAGTTTTATGAAGAATTCGGGTATGTAAATTTGAAGTATGTCTTTGTAATAGTAATTGAAAGGTGTTTTTGAACTTGTCGTTTTATAGATTATCATCATGATTATAACGTGTGGACAGGTAAGGAGGCGGAGACTTTACTGATGAGTAGGGTAGGCTAAGGACCTTTTTTAAGGACCTGGAGTCATCATCACAGCCGGTTTGTGCCACTGTGTCGTGTGAACTTTTAAACTTGAAAAGAGATAAAAGGAGAATTTTTCTCGTCTGTCAGTCAGCCAGTCTGCAATTGGATTACTACTGTTGGACAGAATAAATTGAATGAATATGAAATGAAGTCTTTAAACGAGTGCACAGCCCAAAGGAGACTTTGTACACGGTTATCATTGTGAATTTAAATTAGTGTTCAGTGCGTGTGTGTGGTAAAGTGATGTTAAACTTAAAACCCATCATGTGTCCAAAGCAAATAAGATATTTTTTCAACAAGTGTCCTGCAATGACTTACCAATTAATCGTCAACTTGTCTGCAAAGAAAATCTTCGTGTCAATACGGCATGCCTATCCCAATGATTTGTGAAAGGGACAATGGGAGAATTATTATAATAAGGCATTTACAAGCCAATGAACTAAAGTCTAAAGTTATGATCAAATCAAAACTTATCTCCAAAAGCTTCCCACACATACAGAATCACTCACACCATCATCAGAAGAAGCAGCGCAACATAGAGATATCATTGGAAGGATTAACTCCTGTCAATAAAACTGTCATGTAAGTCAACTAAGTATATCTCAGTGAGTACGTGTGAGTTCCTATTGGGCTATTTGATGGACAAGTTATAAACTTGTTACACACATTTTTTCATACATGATAATATTTCTCTATCTATGCAGGTAATTAGTCGCCCCATATCTCATTCAGTCAAAATCCATTTCAGGTTCGTCTTCCCGTCACTCTCCTCTTCTGTCAGTCACATTCTCTCGCTTCACTGCATGAAGAAGTCGAAAAGTCCTCTGCCTTCTCAACTAATCCTTCCTCGAGAAGGAAAAAGTCACCGTTTTGCAGAACATCAGCAGCAATAACAATAATAACAATATAGAACGATGCGCCTGAACATGGGACAGCTACTAATGATGATTCCTGCAGGTCTTCTACGATTATCCCACCTGAAGAAGGGGCTACTCTTAGCCATAATTCTCATCAACCAGTTTGTATTCGATGAGGACAACCCGCCGCGTGGATAAATTTTTTCTGTTGTGTTAGTATTACTATTACTACTAGTCCAAAACTATTCTGCAGGATTTAAAGAAGTAACCCAGAAGACAGACAGCTTTATTACAGGTTCGTCCGGAAAATTTTATTGCTTTCTGTTGTATTGATTTTCATTGTACCCTCTTACCTCGCACCTTTAGTATTCTTATGAAAGAAAACAAAAAGAAGTTTCACGGGATGAGCACAACTTATGTCACTTTCAAATGGCAAAATAGCTGTTTTCTGTTTTTTGCTTGCTGGGGGTGGTAACAAGACATTTTTGCGTGACAATTGCAATTGTATTACGTTTTTGGTGCTGTCCCGTTTTTCTCTCCATTCTTGTGTGCTTCTTTTCTTGGGTCCATAAATCGACCAAGAACTAATAATTGTAAAGCAAAAAGCCATAAACCACCTTCTTCGAACTTCTTCATTGCCGAATGCTTAAATGCTTATAGAAGCTTATATGTATTGATTTATTGCATTTTGTGGGGGTGAACGAGGTATGTACATGTACATCCAATATAGTGGGATTGTTTGTAGGTGATCTGCAGATTAGAGATGACGTGAGTCAGAATCCAGGACGATGAAACTTGCCAAGGCTCTTACAATTAGGATAAAATTTGTTGACGTATCTCCTGGAATTTCTGTTATGGCAGAATCTGTCGTTCGCCCATGTCCCATGTATCTCCAAACTATTGTTATCTAACTTTTATTAGGTCTTTGTTACATAATTCGTACTGTTATGGCAGAATATGTCGTTCGCCCATGTATCTCCAAACTATTGTTATCTAACTTTTATTAGGTCTTTGTTACATAATTCGTGTAGCCAATCTATCTATTCTCGCTACCACGTTCGTTTTGCTGGACACTATTTGGACACCATATAAATTACCACCAGCAGCTTTGGACTTCCTCTCTTTTGATACATTCTTCATTTCCCAACTTTTCTCATCTTCTTTTCCATACTCGGGATTGGTATCATGGTGGCTGCTTTGGTGTCATGCATGTTGGTGAGCCGTGAGTTAACCAGTACACCATAAAAGATCACAAAAGATAGCATATAACGTTATAGAAAGCTTGAGAGATGACCACTTGAGTATTCAATCATTCGTTTCCTCTAGTAGAATTTCCTCCCTTACGTTTTGTCTTTGCAAGTCATCAAAATCTATATAGGAAGTTGAGCATGTGAAAACGACCAAACTTTATTTCCTTCCTTTCTTGCCATTATGAGTAAAGGTGCTTTTCTCTTCACCCCTCAACAATGCCACTGTTGGGGGTCATCGGGCTATGCATCATTTGCTCCCTTCTTGAAGAAGTTTGTTTGTTCTTAGCTCTTTCTTACCTGAAAATTTCCGTTTGGTACTGATGTCCAGGTGAGGAAGACTTTGGGATATTTTTGTCTCACGAAAGCAATGACTCTGGATACCTTCTGTCATATAGTCGTCTATTTCGTTTCCAAACCATTTTTTGCATGTACTCTTCTGGCGGCTAACTGTGTCTTTAGTTGTACCGTAATAATGTCCATCTTTTAAGGAACCATATGGTGCACGATGAAAAAAGATTTTCTCACTAAAATCGTTCTTTTCTTGTCTTCAACGATACAACTTAATCACATCACATATATGACAATACATGGTTCCGTTTGTTGGACATCACCAAACTACTTAATACTTTTTATTCTTCGCTTTTGTCAGTTTACTGTCAAGTTATAGATTTAAGTTGGTAAGCATCACATATACTCTTGTTAAAATTCTTCCTAGCGCCGTTTTGCCACTTAATATTCTTCACCGTTGTGCTCTAATATGATATAAAGTCGTCTTCATCTTCTTTATCCTTTCTGTCTTTCTCAGCCATAAAAATTTGTAACAACTCAACTCAGAAAAATGCAATAACTTTCGTTTTCATCTTACATGAGCATTTACATGTATTATCTCCAGAAAAAAACACTTTTTTAAAACCATACCGGTTCGTTCTCACACCAAACAAAACACCAGCTTGCTGTATTTAAGTTTGCGTATCAATGCGAATATTTAACAATTACATCTTTGTTTTGTAACAATGATAAGCAGTAAAACTTTTCTTTACTTTCGAAAAAGAGTTCCAAATCCAAGTAGAAAAACTATCACCAATCTTCACTGACCGGATGTTTAGCTTTTTATCGTCATTTTGTTAGCTTTTGTTGTCTTATGTGATGAAAGAAAATCATGTTTGTTCATGAGCCATTCATTCGTTTGTATGTCGTATTTTGTATTTGCAATAGAAATGTTGTGTGTTGTGTAGGTTAGCTACTTATGCATAAAGCATAACACATACATAGCATAGCTTTTTATACAGCTTAATGCTTGTCAATTTGTCAAAGTAAATACGTGTGTAATACTTGGCAAATACTTTTCTGTCTACAGAAATGCATTTTAATGTAAAAATTTAAGAGGATTATTGCGGATGATATTGACTGTGGACATTGGATTTAAGACTCAAATATATCCGTTTATGTCAATTCTACTAGTTACAGCTTCTTTATAGACAGGTGAAGATGCATAGGTACGTTCCTATTGAACATTAAGAATTAAAAACCTTCTTAAATCATCTGTAATGTAATCATTCCAGTTAATCGTAATCACGTATTAATGGTAAATTCAGTACTATATATTTCATACCTGCACAGTTTTTTGCAGCTATGAGCTACCTGAATGCATTGCATTGGACGTAAAAACTAGTGAACTGCATTGCAAAAAACATAATCTTGGTGAATATATTACTACTTTTAAAAAACGGAGAGATTTCCTGTCAGATTTTTTCCCACTTGAGGGCTGCAGTTTCGTTTGTTCTTAAAAAATTATAAGATTAATATTTGTACTGTATCATAATGCTGAACACATTCAAAAGTTGACTTATACCCTAAAACGCTTGACAACACCGGACGTGGCAGTTCAGAAATGTTTGAGCATTGCATTGCAATTTCGTCATTCCTTTTCATCTGTCTTCTAATAGAAAGGGTTTAGTTTTTATGCGTTGTCATTCTTAGTTTTCTTCTGTCTTAAAATGGGTAACGTTCACTGTTTTCACAGTGTATTTTTTTGCAAAAACACTTTTGCGCTGTATTGTCTCATGTCATGTCAGTAATGCATCCTCCATCCTCCCTCTATGTCTGTCTCTCTTTAAAAAATGATTCACATAAAAATTCACAAACTTCGCAAATACCAGTTGAGAGTTTGAGACTAAATAACAGTCAACAAAACCCTTCTCAGTTTATTCAGTAGTCATTCCCCTCACTGTAATAATAAATGTTGTTTGCTTTAAAAAATTTATATTATTTGCTGTGCATGTTTAATGAAGGAAATACGGATGGTTGATGGAAGTATTTGAAGACAAACTGCAAACAGGCCACAGCCGGTGGTAGTGTGCAGGTGAGATGTGATGAGATGATGGACATGAGCGAAAATTTTAGCTTATATGCATGCCCATACTCACACGTATCATTAAATAATTTCTGAATGAAAAGAAAGGGTTGCTGTATAATGTATACCGTACTAATACGATATGTGATGACAAAAGAGCATTAAAGGAAAAATTTTATGCATGATGTCGGTCAGTATACTAGCACTATTCATCCTTAGACTAACTACTATTTTGCAAAATGTGAGTATGGGGTACTCCCAAGTTTTTTAGTGGAAGGATATACCTCAATTCTGCAATTTAAAAATAACTCTTCTTATGTAAAATTTATGATTGTATGGCTGTATCCGAGAATACACAGGTTTTTTACGCGTGCGTGCCATGCAGCCAGCCGATTTTCCTTTAGATTGTTACTTTTTTGCATTGTATGTTGTTTCATTTCTTAATGATATTTCCGCTAACGCACAAAACACCTGCTCACACAAGAAGTGAACTAACTTTTATGTTACCATTAATAAATACAGCTTTAGAGGAGGAAATTAATGGATGACCATGATGCTATGTTTTTTGTGTAAACTGTAATATGTTTCATTCTTGATTCATCTTTCTACATGTATGTATATGGTATAGCATCGGTATATACACTATACACCGGTTGTTTGAATGCGTTGTTGTAGCTTTTTAAGAGAATTTACCTTAGGATGATGGAAAAGGCTTAAATTGGTGAAAAATTCATTGACCGTGACCTAAGTTGCTGGTAGTGCCTTCTTCTCGATAATCAAGCTCTGCGTCGTCTTATATAATAGGATGTTTATGTGTTCAGTCACATTGTATGAGTTTGTGTACGTGTAGGGGGCTTTCTTTAAGCACCTGTTTCCATTCTCTGGAAAAGTTATAATTTCTTTTTTTTTATGATTATATGCAGCAATTTGCAGGTCAGGAAGCTCCTTGGTGCGTTACGTTACAATGCGTTCATTCAAGGGTAGGCATTTATAAGAGAGGGGCAGATGTACATAATGAAAAACATATTGCTGCTTTTTTCAACTTATTGCTTAGATAAGTGATGTACTTTCTTAAAAAGATGCGTAGGTACATACATTTCAATGTGTAATTCCTATTGCGAATGGACAACTTCTTTACTACTAAGTCATTATGCATGGTACTATAAGCAGCCAAAATATTAGGTTATAAATTTTATCCATTGCTTCTTAAACTTGCCAGAAGGCGATCATTTTGTATGACATTGTGCTGTTTAGTTTACTGTGCCGTATTATATGTGATACGCTTCTATTCTTATCATCACAACTTCCACAGACAGAAGCTTTTTTTACTCGTTTTGTGGTTTGGTTTCCTCTTTTCTTCTCACATTGTTATTGTCAAAGACTTGAAAATATTGTTATTATCACCAACTCGTTCATTTCTCATTGCTTATATTACATAGGTTGGGTATGTTTATGATCTTTTTACCTTTATATTCATCTTCTGTTTTATGTTGTATCATTTTGCCTTCTGATTCTGACTAACGCGTCTCTCCTTATTTCAAAATTGTCAAAATGACAGTTAGTAAAAAACATAAGTCAAGTAAAAGCTTTGATAGGGAAGCCATAAGCCATCTTCTAAGAAGATGCTGGTTTTGGTCGTTGGATTAGGTTTTGTTTGTTGCATATTGTTATTATTAGTAAGGGTGGTGTGAACTGCAATTCCTTCTTTATTTCTCATCGCCAGCATTACACCAACCTATCATAATACCTTATCCATCCAATTCGCTTTTAAAAAATGGTTCCAGATGAGAGATGAAGTGCGTCACCCTTCTTCTCCTCTCGTTTCATCTTTCTGTCTTCATGCCACAGTGCCAGTTTTGCGCTGTTTTGTTGGGTATGCGTTCCTCTTGTGCTTTTTATGTGATGATCATAATGTGATGCTGTGATATTGCCGTTGTGTAATGATGATGAGACCCCCTTCTTCTCCTGGTCGTCCTTCTTAGTTTTTTACTTGGAATTTTCCTTAACACATAAGCACAGTTTTTAAAATGTAATATTACATATGCATTATTTCAAAATATATTTATTCTTAGTCACCAGAAGCGCACACAGTTGTTGTTTGGTGATTTATGTTATAACAGCGCGTCCATCCATAATAAGTACATACATACATTTTCATGACGAGTAAAAAGACGGTCTACTCTAGACCGGAAACTCTCAATGAAACTATGAAGAAAAGAGGGAGAGAGAGTAAAAAATATGAAAGGGTTGTAGTCTCGTGGGCAAAATAACATGGAGACTGCCTATAAACTACGACTAACAAAATTGTGCTTTTCTAGCGTGAGCTTTCATTAATGGATCAAGCTTCTTGAATGTCTTTTTTGATAACGATCAGAAGAGAATTCAAGGTGAATTAACTGGCGACATTAAGATCATCATTTTAAAGAAAAAATGTAAGGAATTAAGAATATTTTCTTGGGATGAGCATGACATTTCTGTTTTCATTAAAGCCTTCTTATATTCCCATTATAATAATTCTGTTAATTCATGTTAAACATTAGTTTGCATCGGCGATGCAGCAGCATCTGCATTTTCTTTCACGCCATGGAGGCACGCATGCACGACTTGTTCCTTGTGCGCCTGCCTGCCTACCTCTACTTTTCCTTGTCTTGTGAATGAATCTTGTTGGAATTTCTCTTAAAGTTATACATATGCGTGCAGTTCAGCAGATGGAATGGTTGGTGGAAGTGATTTTCTCTTTTTTTGATTGAGCATTTTGTGATTTTTACGATGATGATGATAGTTACTTGTTGGATGACATGTGGATCGGTGCAATGGCTGGCGTCGTTTTTATAATGCTTGTTGCATCTTGCATCCCCATCAATCCAGCTGGACTGACCGAGCGACACACATGTGGCTTGTATTTCCGGTGCCACGTGCCGTGTGCTACTATTTTGAAGGCGCTGATTGTTGCTTGTTAGTCCAAGAAGAGCAGATGAATGGTGATAATGCTGTATGAACAAAATGTGCAAGTGTTCATGTAGGTCTAATACAAAGTGTATCAATAATCATATAATGAGGAGAAACAACAAGAAGTTGAAGGATTTCTTTGAAAAGCGTTACATCTTTTGTGATGTCGGACGGATCAGTCGGATGTTGTGGTTTTTGGTTGTTCTTTTCCTCTTGACTGCCTATACACAACATCTTTTATCTCGGTGTCATTCTTCGTATTCCCCACAAACTGTTGCTCTTCTCTTGGTTCAAGGACTAATGAACATTTGCACTTTACTTTTGGTTAGGAAACAGGAGGACTGAGAGGAGAGAACAACTGTGTTCTCCTGTGATAACAAACAGTAGCTACTACTGCTCAATAGTAATAACTTATCTAGAGAAATCTAGAGCATCCTGGATTGGACGGATGGATGGAGAGAGAGAGCATAGTATGAAAGGAAAGGAGCAGCTGGAAAGACAAGCTTTTGTTGGCACGCTTCTCCTTTTACCTTCAAGGTATAGGCGGATGGGGCCTGATGCCATGTTTTTGCCATGCCGGTCTTAAAAGCTGTATCGTATATAATGTGTAGAAACAGCAGCCTGTTGAACCCACAGGACAAATGTATGGGAACATGATATGTATGTATAAAATAGGAGAATCTGTACGAAGAAAAAGCTGCTCCTGGTGTTGTTGATCTCAATCGCTTGCTTTTATATGCAATACGCTTCGGGGCGGATAATGAGCATTTGTCTTGAAAAAAGAAAGCATCAGGACAGGAGGATAAATGCATGCATTGATAATGTAGAGTAGACTAGACAGAAGAGTGATATGATGCATTTGGATAAAAAACTGATAATGAATTTAAGCCACAGTGATATGAATTATACATTACGTAACAGAAAAGACAAGCTGTGTATTTATTAAAAATGCATAGAAGGTGTTGTGAACTGTGGATGGGTCAGGGTGCATCTTCAGCTTGGTACTTTGTGTAATAAGATGCATTGTCCGACCGGTGGTTGGGTTTGTGCAGGAGTGCACATTGCACATGTAAATGAATATTTACCTTGCGCATTGCCCTATTCAATAGTATATAGATGTGTAAACTTAATACATATATGGTGTTATCAAGCTGCAACAGACATTTTCCTCCATAATCATTATCAGTAGTAAAAGCCAAACATTGTATTTATATCCGTTTATATATGTATGCATACGTAAACGTGTTCAAACTATAACACACAGTAGTAATTACTAATTATCAGTGAAACGAAACAACAATTTTCAGTTGTTGTCTTCATATAACCCTTTTATAATGAAAAGTGGCATCATCCTTTCCTAACCGTCTTTTTCATTTTCTCGGTTCGGGTGCAACTGCAACAACAGTGCAACAGGCAATGCATTATTTCAGTGTATTAAGAGACAAGAGAACCTCATATGCAATTGTATTTTGTGCTACGTCCCTGTCTGTATTGTTTGATTTAGCACAGAAAATGGTAGTGTAATGTGTATCAAACAGCAGATGCTCCACACTTGGCTTTTTTAATTTTTACTACTCTTTTTCATGATGATGAAGCAACACCTTTCCTTCTTTCGTAACGCATCTGCAGTTTTGAATGGATAAAGGTGATGTACTTATGTACCTATATGCAATATAGGTATGGATATCTTGTATGCTAGATAGACCAACGCTATTATGGCGATAGGATACATATATACCGGCTGTGAAGCATGGTTAGTAGTAATGGATTTGTATAGAATGTGTATCTCTGATCTCTATGTACTTGGTACTCTAACTCTTGGGTTTAAACTAAAGTGGACTGGACTGGACCACTGATGTTCGTCAAGGTGTACTTGTACAGATAGGAGTATATTGGAAAGCAACAAGCGACATTATTTTTGTAATTTTAATTGCAATATGTGGATCTAAAACTGAAGGAGCTAGTACACTTTAAGGCTCTAGCCTGTTGCCTAGTTCGTACTCTTATTGGCATGAGTTCATTCTATGTATTGAACATAATGCCCTGTTGGCATCATATCCATAATTTTTTTTTTGAATGAAAATTTTCTCTTTCAGAAGGACCTTCTTTTCTGCTGAGCAGCAGATGTTTCCCAGGTTTTCTATTTTTTGAGTAGACCCTTGGAAGCCATTTGTTTTCTATGATCCTGTTGCTCCTTCATCTCTTCTGCTGAGATGCAGATGTGTTGCGATGAAGTTAGAATTACCTTATAGGATCTAAGGCCCTTTAATCTCTTGTCCGTCCGGGTTCTTCGTCTAGGTATCAAATGTGGTGTTATATGGGAATGCAAACAACACAGCTTGTTGATATGTCCTTTCATTAGATGTGAACGTGTATAGGTATTAGAATGTACCAATACTCCCTTTCGAGAGGTTCATATAACTGTGTATATTTCCTTCCTGACAGATTTTTGGCCCGTGCCGTGATCCTCAGATCATCAAGTTTCCTCTTTCCCTTGCTTTGCACACAAAAGGGTCAGCACACATATAGGCAGCTTAAAGGCTTTTTTGTTTGAATGGTGTATTTAATGCGCACACTATGTATAAGACTTCATACCGTAACATAAAGCACATATGCGTATCGTATTTACCTTATCTCTTCTTTAGCGTCCCATATGTATCTTTGGCTGATGAGGTCAAACAGAATATCCTTGAAATGATGATGATGATGACTAGAGAGAGAGCAAAGACCAAAAGAAGGAAACTGAGTGAGCACCAAATGTGCCCGAAATGAGAAAAAATCATCACACATGCATACACCGGGTGTCTCTTTTTTCGAAATCGGTTCCATGTGTGTTGTAAAAATCAAGGTTTGTTTTTACCATCATCATCATCAAACACCAGTTGCGTTTTCCATTTCCATTTTTTCAGTTTTTAAATGTCCTTTTCTTTTTCTATATAAAGATCTCCTGAAAATAATAAGGTAAACGAGGCTCAGTTTTTGGTCCTGTTGCTCTTTATTAAAAGGCAATTGATGATGCAATGATATATGTATGTTTGCATGCTCCTGTGCAAGCTGTTGCTCTAATTCCTCGTTTATGCCTTTTCCTTATTCATCCGGCTGGTCTTGGCTTAGTGTGCCCTATAAACTCCAAATAGGGAAGGATGTATGTGAAAAACATTGCGTGGTGGTGGTGATGGAAGTGGCTTGGCTTGTGCCATGTGCCAGCATTATGATCCCTTGTCGCGTGCCATATACTGCCATGCGTTTGCCATTGCACCACTGCCATACTTTTTTATTTGGATGGCTTTTTGGCCTATGGCCTGCCATGACAAGGTTCAGCAAACGGCCGGACGTTTGCGGACGCTATTAATTTGATGATGTTTGGTTTTTGGTTACGTGTGGTTTCCCTGATATTCTGATGAAATGGGCCATACGGAAATTTTACCGGTGCCGTGTCGATGTGTGTTTGCCAAGTGGAGTTGATGATAACATGAAAAGAGGATGCATATGTTTAACTGTTTGGATAATATAAGTATCGGACATTGCCAAACAAACCAAGCATAGAATGATGACATGATGCGCTTCAAGTGTTCTGTTTGTGGTAAATTTTTGTGGGTGTTATTTTCTGGAGAAATCTGCATGTGTTGTCGATCAATGATGAGTATGAATATGAATAGCGGATGTGGGATATGTTTCGGTTAGGTGCTAGCAGCTCATCTTAAGTTACCTCTATGCTTTTCTGCGGCTGCATAATGCACAATATGGTATGAGTGTGTGGAAGATGTGTTTATTCTTCTTTTGGTTTGGTAGTGGTGGCGGTGACGATGAATGATAAATGTGTGCTTATCAGCTCTTCATGGTTGACCTACTTCCGCAACAGGAGATAGATAATGGTAAAGCATGTTAGTGTGAAGTAGGATGGACACCCTATCAATGGCTGATGTAGAGTTGATCAGAGTGAATTTCCACTAAATCGATGGATGCATAAAGTTCTTGCATCTTTTTTACAATTTAGTCATAAAACTGAATTTAGGCCTTTTAGTTAGAAAAGCCTGCAAGGGTTTATACGGTTATGCTTTTTTATCCTGCGCACTTTGAATTCAGGATTTGATTTGTTTGCATAACTGATGCTTGGTAAATAAAAATATCTGTGGTGGCCGGTAGCAGTGATTGTTATAAACGAAAATGTTACTGGAAATCAGGAAATCCAACGCGAAATTGGAACTTCAAGTCTGAAAGATAGTATGAATATACCTATAGCAAATAAATGCATGCATAGTGGTTGCATCAGAACTTCCAATGCAATGTTACTAAGATCGTCAGATCACATTTCTAGTGCACTCTCCGCCTATATATAATAATGGAAAGATACATTTATTTGTTGTATAACAGTTATAGTTGACAGTTGCACCCACAAGTGGGATTTATTTTAACACGTAACTCCTGTCAAAACTTACACATTTTTATTCATATCTGATACAAGACGGGATACTCGTGAAACTGTTGATGTTGATATGATGATGCTTGTGTGTTGAGTCTACATAAATGTTGCTGGTGGTGTAGGATAGATAATATTAAGAGCATTTGGTTAAAAAGTTTTTGCATTTTGTTTGAATTATTTTGGGCTAATTCACTATTTCCCCCTTTTTAACCTCCTTCCATCCTCTTCATGAAAATTGCATTAGGAAGGAAAAGGGATGAACGAGTGAAGTTGAGAGACAGAAAAGCGACATATGAAGTAGATTTTTGGCTTGGCCCTTCCATAAAATGATTTTTCATTGTATTCATATGATGCTTATAATGTTGGCATGTTTATTAAAAAGAAAACCCGCAAGGGAATAACACTAGAGGACTGCATTTTGGAGAATAAGTTTTAAGATGAAGGGAAGGAAATGGAAAAGTGTTACTATAATTCCCGGAAGCAATTTTATGATCCAATAATCAGTTTGAGGGGTAATCCGCAGCAATTTATTTATATTTGGACTTATTGGTTTCTGTCATGAAAACTGTCTCCTTGGGTAGTAGTAGTAAGTAGTATATGCGGTATATGCATAAATGAAAATGAAACCCTTATTTTTATGTGCCCAGTGAGAACATAAGGCGCGTCAGAACGGGTTCATTCGTTGGTTCTTGTGGTTTAGCTAATCGAAATCGTATTTATTACTTATTCCAGTCCTCCAGGATAATATTCATGATCTGGAGTGCGAAATCCCGGTAGGGCTCTTTTAAAATGAAATGCTCATCTGCTACGAGAAAATAAGGCTAGATAATATGTAATCGGGCTAACTTGCATAATATGCGTCTTGTGAGTACTTTTTTAAACATTAAGTTGGAATGACTCGTTTTCGAAAGAATCATTATATGAATATCTGAGTTAACTGAAAAATCTTAACCTAAAAGCGGCATCAGTGGTGGCGTCGGTGTCGGCATACATAGTTGGAATCGGAGGAAACGATGCGCAATCAACCACGACGTAAAGGATGAATGTTTTTTGAGCCCAAGTTTTATTATTAATTGCCGTATTCATTGATTGAGTCGGCTCAGCTCTTCTTTTTACAAAGTACAGTTCTACATTATAATCGCCCCTCAGTCTCTTTATTCTTGCAACTTGCAAATGATGCTGATTCAGAGTTTCGGCTTCTTTTTTATAATGCTCTTCATCCCTCACTCAACAACTGTTTTAAACATTTGTGGTTTTCACTTTTTTCTGGTGATCTTGTGTTTTTCCCTTGTTGCTCTTCTCTGCTCTACACTCCACTGAACGGATCCACCCCTGGTGGTAATAATAGTCGTTTCATTGCAATTTTCCTCCACTTCATGAGAAAATCATCAACTGTTTCTCAGTCCGGAATCGATTATACTTTAGACAGTTCTTCATGCTCATTATAATTTTGCTCGTCGGATGATTTGAGATGTGAGGTCGCGTTTTTAAACGTGCTAACATCATGCTGTCCTGTCATCGTCTTCGTTGGAGAGTGATTGATCAGAAACTATATTTAGCTCATTTCGTTCTAGTTACACGGCTCCTTGGTAAAAAAATACGTGCCACACAAGTGCTTGAAGCACGACGGAAATGTGCCTGTAAGTCGGTTACACTTTTTCACATTTATCTGTACATCCTTATTAAAAGAAGGAGACGGTGGTATATAGAAATGGCTGTTCATTTTCTAATGAATGAATTGAATAATGAAGGAAACTGTTCATGGATCAGTTACGTATCATCAGAATATAACGACCATATCACGATGAGGATCGCATCATTTTCCAGTGAGATTTGATCAGGATCGTCAGATGAAAATCAGAAGGAAAGTCCCGACAGTTATTAACCGACTTATATACATACATATGTTATATAAATTACCTAGGCCGATATATTTTTTATGGTCAATGAAGAGATAGACTGCTGTACTCTTCGACTCTCATTCATTCATCATTTATTTTTTTCTGTTTAAAAAATGTGGTTATAATCTTCATTGATTCATGGTCTGGTGGACATGGACGAGGAGGGAGGTACGGAAAACCGAAAATAAAAAAGTAGATGCGTTAACTTTGCTTCTTTTCTCTGCTCATAAGCATAAAAATGCAATGCAGTTTCTATTCAGTGTAATTTAATAATAATAATACTGCAGAGAAGAAACACAAGAATGTAACAACAACAGTCAAAAACAGATTTTTTTAGAATTCTTAACTTGTATTACGTATTATTGCTGCTGGGAATAAAATGCCACGCTTTTACCTTGTTATAAAATAAATACCTTACATATTGCATCTCATCTTCACAAGGATTAAAAAAACCGGTGTGTAATGTGTAATATGAATGTGATTCTGATGAGGATACGTAAGATCGTTTTCCTCTCTTCTCTGGTACCTACTTCGCTACTGGTACTGTATAATGAAATGCACGAAA
>JAHZNG010000979.1:0-11456 GCA_027744375.1 Orchesellides sinensis
TGCTGTGTGGCCGGTTCGCCAATACTGTGCACTGAAAATTCAGTGACACTAGTGGCGAAAGCTGGAGCGTTCGCCAATCATGTTTTTCGCCACTCATGTAAAATACCATTTTGAAGCACAGTAAAGATTCCCCATTCTTATTTAACATGTTGAATGGTTTATAAAAGGAAGCTTCCTAAATAAAAATCTATTAAAAATTGAAGCTGTATTTGAGAATTTAGAGTTTCTAAAATTTGTCCACAGACAGACAGTCAAGCAAACAAAGCCAAACAAGTATACACTAAATAAATGTAGTGCAATTCATAATAAGACAGGTCTTGCGAAGGTAGCAATGTGAAGGCCTTATAGGTGATAAATCTTGGGAAATGTGGGGTTAAATGCCACACAGATGGCCAAGCCGCCACTGCTACACTAAAGCTTATACTTGCTTTGGAAAGAAAGTACAACAGCTCCTCTGTGTTGAGCTGAGTGAGTGAGATGATGATGATCACAGGCATGGTATGGCTCCTCTCGCTTCCTTGCTTCTGCACACACATTCCTCCCAGAGAATTTTCACATTTGATTTACTGCACTTTGTCTTATTATCTACACATTTCTGTTGGCTAAAACTTCAGCAACGAATTTCCCTCTGCAATAAATCATTTCTCTTGAGATGAAGAGTAGCAGACGTAGCAAGGATAGTCGTGGTAGCAATGCAACAGCACCAGAAGCTCACTTTCTGCTCTCATAATTCGGAAAAAGAAGTAAGAGAGACAGAACGAGAGAGAAAAACGTATGAAAAGTCTTGCTAGTTATGTACCATTTATTCTCACGTATAATAAACGCTGCATTTTTTGTGGATACACGAGTATAATTTGTACCATCATATGTATTATAAATGTAAGTTACTTCAAGTGAAAGGAAGGGAGGAGAGAGAGAAAAAGCTGAAGGAACGGAAAAAGAGCTTTCCCACTATTTGGAGAAACGCTTACAAACCAGTCGTAATAATAGGAAGAAAAGAAAAAATATTAACTACGAGAATGAATAAAATGTCCAATTGGTCTGAGGAAGAGAGGAGAAAACCATATAAGAAGCCACGATCTATAGTATGTAATAGTAAGGTATGCTATGGCCATGAGCTACATAAAGTAAGTATCTTTTGTGGTCCAAAGTTTGGCTACCTGGCAAAAATCATCATGAAAGACATTATTATATTATATTTTATTTGGCCCTCCTTCTTCCACACTGCACGAGAGCACTCACATCATCATGAGCATCAACAATGTGGCCTAGCCGCGCACACACATATACATTCCACCATTTTTTTCATTCTGAGCACGACCAAATGAGCCATGTTATAGTATTATTATATTACATTCATTCATTTTTCCCGTTTGGCTCGGTCAGCAGCCACGGCAGCAAAAGAAAGAGAAACTACAAATGTACAAACTTTCATTCTTTTTATGTCGATCCTTCATTTCTAATATTTTTTCGCAGCTTTCTTTGTGCCAAAACACATACCCTTCATCACCATCATGTTCTGCGATCGCTATTAATCAGCGGTATAAAGTTGGGTTGAGCACGATTGCTTGGAATGATGACTTGACGTTGTATTATGCTTATGGCATCCTTTGGTAAGCATACCAATTATGGTCGCAATGTGTCGGTGAAAATTTACTTGTTATTAAATGCTCACCATACAAATACACTCAACTGGCGTTATATGTTTTAAAAGCGCACAACTTTTTATGGGATGTGTATCCAAAAGTAGTGTTGTAAAAGCACATCAAAAATACTCTAGTCTCAGAAATAATGAAACTAGTAAGCAAGAACAGAAGCGTGTGTATATTAAAACATGGCTTTTTTAATACACCTTGCAAGATTAAATATGTGAAGCGTGAACAGGCAGGCTAGTACCTATTTCAATATTTATAGATGTCATAAATAAAGGGAATCTTTCTGCGTACGCATCCTTAATGTCCTAGTTAAAATCCCTTTAGTCACCGCTTCTTTCCAGGAATAATTTAAACACAACGCATTTCGTCCTGGGTGGTGAAATCGGATAAAGTTGCTAGGAAAAGATAACTTTTTGCTTGAAAGAAAGTAATAAGGAACAGCAGTAGTAGTGTGGAGAAAATATGATGATAATGTGATGGAATCGTGTGGTGTATAAGACGCATTTAAGCGTAATTAAAATCTTGCGAAAAGTATACTTTCGTTTATACCGCATACCCATAATAAAAGCTAAAACGAGAAAGAAAAGTTTGTAACAGTGTAATTATTACAGGATATTAGTAAACAAAAAAACAAAATCGGTTTGAAGTTTTAAATTCTCTTTTAATGAAATATAAGTACCTACATTGCAGTATAAAACGTAACAAAATGTGGAACATAATAAAAGTACTAAAAATATTCCGGAGTTTGTTTGCAGTGTCTAGAAATCTATGCTATTTTGTTTCAAAACGTTCTGGTTTAGTTGCATTCTCAAAAGCATCGTTTTTGTTTTTTCGTTTTGAAACTTTAGATTCACATGGTTTATTTTTGTAGGTCATATATAGTTATTAGTGAAAGTGAGGTAAACATACTTGAGAAGCCTTTTCAAAAGGACTAATATGAAGATGAATGCGTAGTTGGAAAAAGTTGCATCCTTTACTATTGATTTTCTTATTGCTTCTTGTAGACTTTTAAGAAAAGGAGAACTATGTGAAAATTCCAAGGCTGCTTTTGACCACTATTTTTTGTTTACCTCACTTGAAGCTTCTTGTGTGGGAAGAAAATTCACATTGATCGTTGAGAAATTTTGAAAGGGATTTTGCGAGTACCTTTACGTGTACATTACTTACTTTTTTAAAGATGAGGTTGTTTAAGTTTCCTGGAGTTTTCTACTATGTGGTTTATTCTACGGAAGAACATGGTTGGGTTTGGGGGATTGAAAGATATGCCCACGCATATACTCATTATATACGTCCTACAAACAAGTTCGTACTATATCAGATTGCTTTAGAGAGACAGGAAATAATTATGGGAAAAAGCCAGTTAGTTTACTTTAATGATCCTTTTTTGCAATACATATTTATATCTGATATAAAAACAGTCGAAAACAGTAAATTAGTGTATTCAGAAGTATGCAGAAGCGATTATATTTCAAAAAAAGAAAAGATGCATACTTCAAATCAGATACTATTTTCATAAGATATGCTAAAAATTCAAAAAATTCAAAAAGAATAGTCGTGTATGACGTAAAATGTTATACAATTTTATGCCATGTCATGCCTGCAAAATACATGAGAGGAAGCGTATTGCATTTTTCTAGGGAAAGTATTTAAGTTTGCAGTATTTCTGCACAAGCCGTCATATCCGGAATTCCTCGTTTGCTGCTCTTCTTTTTTGCATTGTTAATATGGAAAACGTTCCACATTCTACTCCTTTTTATTTCACTCGTTCATCATGATGGTATCATATAAGTTTTATGGTGAGTTTTAACCTACAAGGACTACAAAAGAAATAGCACAAGTTACGACAACTCTAGAAGCCCTTTTCTTCCTGTTATTCTTTTTCCTTATCTCATGTTATCCATCAGGGATTAACGGTTAGGAACTAGTTTTCAACTCTCATGACTTATGACTTGAATGGAAAAGGGACCAAGTTTTATGCTGCTTTAAGACTGTGACTGAAGGAGTTTATTAATGTTTTAAGTTATACTTTGTGAGCAGTAGACTAAGCAAACTTACAAAGTGGTTTATAAAAGAAACGTTTTACAGGGAATCTCATGTGAATTGAATTTTCTCTAGAAGAATTTAAATCTTGAAGAGAAGCAACGAAATTAAATCATGATTCTTTTTTATCTTTGTCTTAATTTTTACAGAATATGAACAAAATTTGCATATTAGACAAACAGCCAGCGTAGTTTACAATGTATTATTGTATTATATACGACGGAAAGTTTTATTTGACCTTACAAAAACTTGGTTTGACCTAACCCAAGCAATGTAGACTTTTTCATTGATTTTTACCCACCTTTATTATTTACCAAAAAGGTATAGCTTTTAAAAGCTTTATCGATCCAAAAGCTTTCTTTCATTGATTTTAGGACTACCTTCTGTAAATACGCAGTGTATACCTAAAGGAAACAAAGCAAAGAAAGCGATGAAGATGTAGAATTTGCTGTAGGCATAAACTTGCACTTTCAGCCGAGATTAAAGATAAGACGGGGTTTTCCTTAGTAGCATTTAGATTGAAAGTGATGCTGAAATATTGATTGTGTGTTTTTTTGTTTTTCTTTCCAACAGGGGTTCCAAGTCCAATGGTTCAGTGGTACCTGAACGATGAGTTGATTGACTCATCATACCACGTTAAAAACGACAAAGAAGTGATAAATCATATTTCAGTGCCAAATGTTCAAAGGAATCATCATCGAGGCAGTTTGTCGTGTCGAGCATCCAATTCATTATTAGTTCCTCCCGTTACAAAGACTGTTTACTTCGAACTCAATTGTAAGTGGAAAAATACATTTATTTTTTAATGCAACCGGCTTGTGAAGATTGTATCTTGTTTGCTTCCTAAGTTAATTTACTTGTAACTTGACATATGATGAGCTAGCATAACATTTATTTAATGCATGTTGAATGCAGAAACATGCACTTGCATTATATAAGACTGTTTTATCTGGACCGCAAAATGCAAAGAGTTATCTTTGTTTTATCTGTCAAGTTATAAATTACGTAAAAAGGATAAACATCTTTAAAAAAGTAAAGTAAATAATCGATATTACATAACTCTATCCGCAGTCTTATTTTTATTGCGGAAACGTTATCATGTAAATACATACGCAACAGCGAAAGTAAACCTTTTTTCTTAATACTTGCGACGGCATAATGCTTTGAATACAAGTTGATCCTTTCCTTTTTCTTTCTTAAACCTTAATTATGCTACAGCATTAATATTCATGCTTTTATGCTAATGAATCGATGAACTAGAAATAATTCAAACTGACAAAGTATTTTCTGTAAATTCCAGTGCGTCCGTTATCGGTGTCAATACCGATTAAACATCGTAATCCACAGTTGACTGCAGAAACTCAGTATGAAATTAAATGTGAGTCTTGGGGCTCACATCCTCCGCCTGTGATGACTTGGTGGCTGGACGGCCGTGAAGAAAAGGGAGCTGCAATTGAAGTAAGTTTTAGCTCGCCTTTCAAAAGTTTGTTCAATTTTTTGATATCTTCGATTAATGAAATACTTAGAGATAAACAGATGCATTTGAATACGTCATGGCTTTGAGGTTTTTGTGGCTTGCATAAAAAAAACTTTAACAGGATGTGTACTTGAGACAACATTCGATCTGTTTCCTTTTTGATGTCGCATATCGTCTCCTTTCTCCGACTAGATTCGTGGAATTTCTATATTTTGCATTGCATTATTAGACAACTCTACGACGAAACTGGGTATTATTTACTCAACGAATGGAGATCGGTTTAAAACTTCCCCAGAAATGTATGCAGAAATCAAAATTTAACTGGAATTCATATCCCATATGCACATTTATTGCTGAAACTGCCAGTCGAATCTAGTTAGGTATTCATTGTAGACAATCTGGCATTTACTAAAATTAAAAACAACGGAAGTGTCATATTCGCCGGCAGAAAAGTTGTGTCTAAAGTTACACAGTTTCCGGTGTTTTTGTTTTGAAAGAGGAAAGAAGTTTAAGCAAATAAACGTTGTAGACGGGAAAGGAAATCTAGCATAGGTAAAGGAAACGTTAAATAGAAATCTACAGCGTGTACCATTCAATGTTTTGGATTATTTCAAACTGCCGTCATTCCGTTAGAATCTTATTTAGTACGTTTTTGGGAAAACAAATAAAAGTATTAAATTTTTTGCAAACTTGGTTCATTGTTCTAGTTTCCAAACATGGGGCGATAAGGAAAAACTCCAGACAAGAAAGTAAAATTGGGCGCATACAAAAACAAAAAGGAAGTGTTCAAACAAACTCTCCTTTTCATAAGCATTTCGGCACATCAAATAAGCTTCAAAGATGGTTGGTTGTCAAAAATGTGTTTTGCTACCATAAATACATTAATACCACTCCTTAGACAGTAATGGAGAAAGTCAGAATGCTAGTTAGTTTTATTATATTTATTCTTTTGTACCCACATTACATTTTATTTCCAGACCAAAATAAACAGACACTGTTCCATCACAATGAAAGTGTTTTTCATCGTTGAAAAAAGAAAGTTGCACAACCTCACTTTTACCACACCACAAGTGCAAGCAATTCTCCTTACTTTGTCCCGTGTAACATGTACAGTTGCTAATGCATCGACAAAAAGAGGCAGCTTACAATAATGCAGTCTCTATTTCTTTCAAGTCACTTTTGAGGCACAAGAGAAAGCAACAGAAGGTCCTTTTTCTTCTCCATGAATGATATGATGCCAGTTGCGCAATTCTTGCTTGATTGCAATTTCCTCTTTTCGAGCTTTGTTGGCCTAGATTAATTTGGCTAAGCCAATTCGGAAAAGGAGAAACATGCCGGTTCTCTTATTGCTTTAACTTTCCCCTACCAGCAGTAATATATAATAATCTCATGCTGCTTATGTACGTACTTGGTAACAATGGATTTAGAATGCATGTAAAGTTGTCAGAATATTGTGTTCCCTTTGTAATACATATAATTTCTTTGGTTTTGTTGAGGATGTGGTGTAGCTATATAAGTATACATGTATATATAGCTTCCTACCGAGTAAAATGCTTTCTCCCTTGTGTTTATACGGTTTTTGCCTTGTGTTTATTTTATTGTTGTTGGTGCTGAAATTTATATTTGGTATAAATGCAGGCTTGTGTTGTGCCTCTTGTATTCGTTTATATTTATTCCCAAATACAGCAAAATCTTTTTATTTTCTTATCCATAAGCTTTTCATCTGTAGCTGAATCCAATGTGACTAAATTTTTCTTTCTAGCGTCAAATAAGCATTTTATCCGTTTTTCATGTATAGGAGCGTATTTTTGTGATTTTTGGAGACGTGAACTTTGGAAGTGCAGCGTGTTTTTTGTACTGCCCTTTAGAGAATTGCATGATTGTGTTGTGAACAAGTTACATGCATTTTAATGGTTGAGTAAACCCAAATTAGGCTCGTTTAAGCGTAAATATATAATGAAAAAAGCCCATATTTTTCGCTACGTTTATAGTGCCACCGTCCTTGTAGCAGGATTTGGTTGAAGGAAATAAAAAATGGTTGTATTTGCTTTAAATTTAGTTGGTTTATTTTGTTTCCCTCAATAATAGTTTTGGTGACCTTGCACTCCTAATCTATCTTTATTTTCTCCATCTCTCCTTGTGTGTCTATATATGTAGCGTCACTGGTGCAAGGTCAAGGAATACATTTTATTTTATGTGGTATACAGACAGTGTGACTTGTGTAAATACTATCATTATATTGTACAAGGCAGGGAGTGGGACGAGTTCCCAAATGGCTTCGATTGGGAAAAAGTTTTTGACAATACTTTAATGTTCAGTTCAGATCTTTTTAGTATGCAACTCATGCCGCTTAAAATCTCACAATCAGCCTAGAGAAGGAGAAGGCTCTTGAGCTTTACGCTTTACCATAAACCAGTATACACATTCCAGGGGATATATGGGCACATAAAACATGTATAAGAGCTGCAAAAGATGGGGCTTATTCTTATGGAGGTTTTGTTGAGCTGGCAGAATTCATCTTCCAGAAGAATGGTTTTGAATAAATAACAATTAGGATTGTCCCATTCCTCATATCATGTTGTTATATGCGTCTGACAGATTTTCCCATTTTGAATTCACAATCACTAGCTCGTGATCTTTCATACATTTAGAGGAGCTCAAATAGGCTGTTTCCAAAGTGTATTTGATATTGAAACAGAATAAAATATTTCACTATCTCACTTCAAGATAGATAGCAATCACATCCAACTTTACTTATGTAGAAAGTAATGCAAAACGTAATAAGATACTTCTTCGTTACCTAACTTACACTGTGCTAACTTTGCTTCTGTCAAACTTCATAAATTTTAAGTTTTCGTAACTTTACTAAATCAAGACTACAAATATCGTCTACGACAGAATTATAGCTATGCTAAAATAATGATTCATTCCAGCGTGCATCTTTAATCTTCTTAGACATAAATGCAGATGCTTCTCAAACTACACAGAATCCTTTATTTCCTACAGACATCTGTCTGTTTTCCAAGACTCGATGTCTCATCTGTATAATCGCATGAAATGAAGTCATTCCAAGTCTTCTTTATAATCTTGCTTACAGATATTCAGAACAAACTGCGTAGAGACAGTTAAAATGAATTTGTAATATTGGACCTTGTAAATATATCATGCAGTATGCAAAAATGCACTCAGTCATTCCCAACAACCCGTTACATAGAAAGAAACACTGAAAACGAAACCAATTTGCTTTGTAATAACTACAGCCATAAAGCCAGAAGCAAGGAAATAACCAACACATATCCCCTATGGGAATGGTCATAGTAATTGCTTTCTTTCTGTTTGTTGACTCAACTTTTGCCAAAAGGAAAAAAACGACTTTGTGAATGATTGCGTGTGTGTGTGTCTATGCTCTTGTCGCATTAACTTGTACAGGTATGCATACCAACGTTCACTCATTCATTTTACTCACTCGCATCCTTCCTTGTGTGTCTACACTGATCTGGTGAATGAATACTGTGGAATGGATAACACAACATTCATCTTTTATATCACTTTCACCCGCAGGTCTTCTTTTCTCGTAGGTGGCTCGCAATCAGTGTTTCAATAATACAAGACTGACTGAGGAAAAGTGACTACCAGGATTTCTCTGCATAAACATTAAAAATGTCTTTTCGTATCACCTCTTGTTCCTTTTATTCATATTGGTCACTGAAACCCTTTGTACTCTGTAAACTTGAAAAATATATACATCTCAGTTGATTTACGGAACTCACGTCGGTAGAATGCAACCAGAAAGCAGATTCAGAGCGAATAAGTGAGTGGTCATGCTCATAAAATCCACACTTTTTCGTCTCTTAATGCACACACATACAACAAATAGAATGCCACATGCCTTTGTTGCAATGCAGCCCTCAAAACAGGAAGCAAAGGCTTTGTATTTACATACATAATATTGTCATTCTATGACATTTGTATATATATGCATGGATGTGATGCACAACCACAAGAGCGGGGCTGGAAATTCTTCTAGCGGTAGCGGTTCCACTAAAGATGATAGGAACTTCAAATGCCTAAAATTCATTTACAAAAAATAACTGTAAAGTTATTAATGTGAAACGGACAACAAAAAAGTGATGGAAAAATTTACTATTTCCTCTTCCAAACTTCTGCCAACTGGCTGTGGTAAAGAATTTTTACTCCCGCATAATAGTGTTGTAAACTAGGGATACCAACAGTGTTTGATCAAGTATTCTCATGAAATTTTAACTAGTTCTCAAATCACGTGCTTGTTTCACTTCTCAATCCTTCCCTATACACAATTCACTCAATCCTCGATTCTGTTTTGTTTGTTATGCCTTTTTACTACGGATATAGTATATAGCGTCTAGTCTATATACACGTCTATATACACCCCTTGTTGAGATATCTTGCTAGGCGGCTTTTACCATATTATATAGATGTGCAAAACTAAATTGCGGTTTCCTTTCGTGTGATAGATTCACTCTGTTCTCTTTCTCAGCTCTACACATAGTCTCTCTTATTTTCCGGAGACAAATAATAATGCCTGTAACCACAACAGAAATTTTCGAAGTCAACAAGCGAAAAGGACACAGACATGAACAGATGGATGCATGAAAGTTTACGAGGAAAGCTTTCCCTTTCAATTTACAACCTTGTCCTTATTTCTCCTCCTGTTACGAAGTCAACAAGCGAAAAGGACACAGACATGAACAGATGGATGCATGAAAGTTTACGAGGAAAGCTTTCCCTTTCAATTTACAACCTTGTCCTTATTTCTCCTCATGTTTAATACTATATGCTACCACTTCCAATGACTCTGCTACCTTTTCCAGTTCTCTGCAAGTCATTTTCAGGAATAATGCATGGTGAAACACATGAGTACATTAATGTGAGGACGTCGTGCATGTTCTCTCAATAGAATTTGATGGAGTCACGACATGGACATCCACCACAAAATAGTGTGTGTGATACATTGATTCTCTTCGTGATATATACGCATATGTATACACATGTAAATAGAAAACCCTTAGAAAATAGAAAGTATAAAGTTTTTTGCAGCATGTAATTTTGTTGGTTTGTATGGAGAAGCAATATGCTGAAGAGAGAAAAGGTATGTTGGCTTTTCAAAAGTAAATCCAGCCAAACGATTTATTCATTTATTGGTTCCATGATTCGTAAAAGATCAGAATCGTTTATTTTCTACCAACCTGCCTAGTTTGCTCTCTTTGCGACGCCATGTATTGGCCAGATCACGTTTCGCAGTAATGCTACGTACAGAAACTAAAGTAAATTGGCTCACGGATAAAAGATAAATGAGAAGAAAGAGGAAGTAAAAGTATTCAGACGGCTGGCTCTCTAAAGCATCGTAAATGGCAAGAGGTAACCAGAGTTGAACGAAAACTATTATAGAAAGCTATGTATTGAAGGTTGTGTATGTATTTGTACCGAATTATTATACATACAACATTTTATAAGTTGAAAATACACAAATATATGTTTACATAGGCATTTACAACTTAAATACATCTACGAGTAATTGGGTTACGGTGTGTACTTTATTTTATATCTAACATCTAAAAAACCCGTACAAATATTTTGCTTCAAAGCCCACTTCAAAATTTTGTGTATAGTAAAAAGAAGCAAGCACAGTAAATCAGAAAGCTGCATTCATTGACTGTAGTTTTTGGTTGAAATATGCATCAGGTAATCATCCAATCATGCTAGTTTAACCATTCAAGCATAGAAAGCGAATTTGATAGGAATGGAATTACTATATTTTCCCTGTAGTTGACGCACCTGAGTTGTCGTTATTTTTAGCGTAATTCGTTGTCAAACTTTTCTTCTGTACACCATTGGGACTTGATCCTACAAATAAGTAACAGCAAAAGTTTATAAAACTTTTTTTTGCTACCTTCACCGCTGAAAGTAGCCTTGAAGGTTCAAGTCCACAAAACTCTTGAGCCTATTTCTGTACACTTCTAAAAGTCCACAAGTTTTGGACACAAAATGCGTCTAAAATTAATCTGTAACCATAAAATACAATATAACTTATCTATTTTATCTTTCTGGGAGTATAATAGTGACCATTTTATATAAGATGTAATAGGTAACGTAGTTTGCCTAATATCTACTACCTGCAGGTTTATATCGACTGTGAATGTATGTGATATGTATTGTGATACTTTCTTTTTTGGTGTGATACTAGTAAGAAATATACGTGTGATAATAAAAAGATTGGTATAAGTGTGTAATTAATCCACAGTACA
>JAHZNG010000982.1:0-11747 GCA_027744375.1 Orchesellides sinensis
CTCTTCTCCTTGATATTTATTAGTGACTGTACAAAAAAGTTGTGAGATAAAAGCATCAGCATCTTCGCGTGGAATCAAGAGAGAAAGTAAGAGAGCGACACAAAACGACACGACACAAGAGTAAAAGTTGCATAAGAGAAAGAAACAGTGAAAAGAAAGAATAAGGACGAAGAAAAGTAGGAAGGAGCACAACAGTGTGCTCTGCTCTCGGAGGTAGTGCTCCGCATCTTCTTCCTTTCTTTTCTTTGTCTTCTTCACAGTCGGCAGTCACCGTCACTGTAATATATCAAGCAGAAATTTTTGTACACTTAAAAACAGAGTCAACAACAACAGAATCAGCATCAGTAGGAGAAAGAAAGTATAACAAAGTGATGATGGTGCAAAGGCAGTAGTATATGTAGCTCTCAGTGCTGTTGTCGCTCTATACTCTATACATGTCACAAAACAAGGTATTGTTATCACACTTTCGTTTCTTCTTGGTCGCCTTAGTTGAGAGCAAAAGCATCAGTGCTTGAGCCTAAAAAGTGCGGATAAAATGGAAGAGGAAGCGAGAAAGAAAGGGAATAGACGATGAAGAAGGAAGAAGAGCAGTAGCATTCCCATTTTCAAATATCTTTTTCTCGCAATTATTTCTTTCCATTCTTTATACATTTTAAGGAAAGCAAGGAAAGAAGAAAAAGGATGAATAAATGGGACTACAATAAAATATAATATATTTGCCAAGTTTTTCCATTATGCAGAATTACACGAGAGGATTTATGGAGGCTAGCATATTAGATGGAAGAATGAAAAGGTGAAGTACAATTCAAAGGTAGCAGATTAAAGAACAAACATTGATTCACAGTCGGGTTTCGATTTTTGTATTTTTACGAAAAAAGAGTTAAACAAGACAGAATTTTGTTTAATGATCGATTTATTTATATAGTTTATAGTAAACCATGTTGTACACAGGTTGATATGATATGACCAGTTCAAAATTGAAGTGAATCAATCTGAAATTTATATGCGGAGCACTTGATAAATTTGCATTTTATTAGCGGTGCCTCAAGTACACTATTTATGTTGCAAATACAAATATGTATTTTATCAAGTTTGAATAGTCAGTTTTTTCAATCTTTTGGTACTGCTTCATGTTATGATTATATGAAAACACTGATTTTGTTATTTGCCTTTAATCAAGTTTCAATTTCTAGCCATAGAATCTAACCTAATCACTCATGCAGAAGTAGAAAACGTTACATTGATAAACAACAATAACAGTTGCCGAAGAGCTGATTGAGTTGACTAAATTTAATATTAAAAACCAGCAACAGAGCTGTATACTTATTTCATAACACTAACAGTGAGTACTCACACAGCTACACATATCGTTACAAATAGAGACAAGAAAACGTAGCAAGCCGGTGAGGAGGATGACGATGCAAAATGCAAAGTCATCAAAGGACCTTCCTCTGCTCACTACCAGCAGAAGCAACGGGAAAATGCTCATGTAGCGCGTAATAAGTGAGCAATAGGCAACAGCGTCAGAGAACATCGAATCTTCGTTATTATTGTCTTCATATCACCCCTTACAAAAAAAATCATCATCTTCTGGTTGTATGCTTATCTGCATCTGTCACTCTCTCCTGAGCTATCGTAGCTCATCCGCTGGCTGCAAATCATCAGCTTCCGCTTATACAAACACAAAATAAGGCCTTGGAGTAGCTTAAAAAATCAAACTTGCATACAGTATAGTTTCTTCCTATATAAGCCTTATAAAAAGTCCTAATTTGGCTCTAATACTATAAAAATACATATAATGATCATTACTTTTTTACTGAAAATATGTTCTCACAAGACAATTTTTTCCATCCAAGAAAATTCTGCTTTGTAATGCACCCTTGTTATAATTTTCTGGAAAGTGAAGTATTATACCTCTCCATATTTCGATCTTCACACTTATAACAAGTTAATCAAAAATTCCTCGCTACTGGAAATGTCTTGAGATGAAAAACATGTTTTTCACAAAAACCTAAAACAGCAGTTTAAGCAAGTAATTAAGTATTAAATAGAAATAGAATATGTACATGAATCTTGATTTTCTTTACAGGAATCTTGAGAAGCATTAAATCCACCGTTACTGACAACATAATTATCTCATGTAGCTGCTTAGCCACTGATGAGCATGAAATCATCATGATGGCATCATCATCCAAAAAGCATCAAATTTTGACTGCCTACCTCTTCCTTGACTTTTTCTCGATAACTTTGAGCCTAGTGTTACCACAAAAGTTACAGCTGTTAGTTACAGTATCTGTAAAATTAATAACAATTTGTTAATTTTGTACCTATTACATTCAATGATTCTGATATGGAGAGTTGGCCAAATGTTGCAGTGAGTTTTGGTCTTAATGTCATATTTTTACACGTTTATGTTCGTAGTGGCATCAGTTTTAGCTTTTTAATCTGTTGCAGTCACATCTTAAGGATTTGATAAAATTTGTATTGTAAAATCGCTTCTCTCAAACAATTATTGATAAAGTATTGAAAACTTTCTAAAATATTGAAATATTTAACTATCAATAAATAATATTTGCTTGCTTGTCTTACAATTCGAAAGTCATTAAAATACATTTCACAGCAAAAGTTTGACAAACCATTTAATTTTATCTTTTGGATTTTATTCTGCAAATGCATTGTGATGCATGCAAGCTAACTATTTCACTAAATGTAATTTGGAATCAAAACATTAACATGTAAATAATGATTTCCCCAACTTTCTCGACTGAAATTCTTCCCCATCATGCATCATCGTTAACTTTTTATCTCATTTCTACCAGGTATATATAAAAAAATTGGATTGCTTCCCGTTAATCTCCCAGTGTCTCATTCTTTGCCCTATTCTTCAATGAACAAAAGCCCTGTTGAAATCTGTATCATCCACATTATTCTATGAGCTTCTTGAATTACTGTGCATTTTTTCAACTATTATTCTTTACGTTCGTGGATGCCCTGCCCTGATTCCCGTCCCTCTTCAATCTATTCTCTTCATATAATAACAAAATAGCAGATTAAAATTGTTTGCTGCATGGTGGTTACTTACTTTCAGCATGATATACACAAAAGTAGCAGCATAATTGACCATTCCCTTTTAATAACAAGCCAAACCTGGTTTTAAAATGTATTGTTAAGATGAATATGCTATTATTCTCATTACTTCAAAATTAGGCAAGTGACTTCCCAAGAATTTGCCTTGTGTACCAACCAACTAATTTTCCCTTCAGTTTCAATCAACTCAATCTATACACACGACGACGTGCAGTGTGTAAAATAGCAAGACCTGTGGTGGTGCTGCTGTTGATGATCACATAGTATTTATTGGGATAAAAATGGAGAAGTATGCATAAACATAACATACACATACATACATGTTTTATATTCAAATCATTATTCTTTTGTATGCATATAACCAGCAATATTCTGACTCATTCAACTTGATCTTTCAGAATTGTTCAGATGGCAAACTTAGAAAAACTTAGATTTTCTCATTGACTCTCTCATTATATTATTTTTGTTGTGAGAGAGAGAGAGATTGGATTGGAGGACATACAAAAGGACGCTTTTCGATAGCAATTAGATGACTATGGAAAAAATCTCTTGACAAGTCCAGACAAAACAAGACAATGGCTTTAGAAAAAGAAGGAGAGATGAGCAGAATATATTGGGTGCTTTTGGTGCTCCTCTGGCTTGTTGTAATCATTACATTTGTACTACTTAACATTTTTTTAACGAGTGAAGTACACAAAAATTGTTATGCCATTATCAACACTTACGACTGCCAAGCGAGTGATGCACTATGCTTCCATTAAATATGACTGATGTTGATCAGATACATGCATTTTTTAGATTGAAGCTGTTATTGTACTGATGCCTTTTCTGTTATGCATTGTATTTTTTCTATTATTGTTAAATGGAAACAAGAAAAATGAAGAGTTCCACTTGAAATTTAGTTCTTCGTTTAATTTTGCTAAAGAATAGTAACAGAAATCTTTGGCATGCTTGAATTGTGCATTGTACACATTATGTTGGCTATTTTGAAAAATCTCAGTACGCTCCAATTTCCTCTTCTGGTTTTATAAAGAATGCTTTTGTGATTCAAATGAGAGTGATGATAGAGGAGAGATACAGGAATCTTATGGAACCATCCAAAAATGTTATGGATAGGATGAAGAGCAAGCGTAAATTAAAAAAATACATGATCGTTTGATTACAACTTGTTTGAAAATGACGAAGCAATATAATATCGTTATTGCTTAGTTGGGATACATGTTACCCTTTCAACATGCGTTGTATTTACTGTGTAGCAAAATACAAAAATGAAGGGAGTGAAACGGCAAATTAAAATCTCGTGAAACTCTAATTACACTCTGATTGAAGACCACATGTAATTATTATTATCTCAATTCAAAGTTACTTAGTAAATACCTGTACATACCTTGATCCTTATCAAATAAACAAAAGAAATGATCATCTTTTCATCCCTACTAGTGTTACTCTCTATTTAATACCTAGTATTTATATTGTAAAGTGTAATTGGAAGCCACAATTAAATAATCCAAGTTTATTTATCAGTTACTCCTTGTCATCAACGTGAATCTCTCGTTACACCATTGCATCATAATAAATTGGTAGATTGGTTAAGGATGTTAACCAGGTATTTACAACAATCATATTACTATTGTAATGAAACATTTCGTGCAATGCCTTTTCGTAAATGTAGAACATTTAGTTTTTAGACTTCTAGTTTAAAAATTCTAAAACACATTGGGTTAATGTTTGGTTAAATTGACAATTTTTGTTTCTCATCAAATGCATGACCTTCAAGTATAATTCTTTATTTAATTCAACATAAACGATAGATATAAAAACCTCTTTTGAATGAGGGTAACAAAGTTCATCTTTGCTTTAAAGATTTCTCAGTGTGAGTCGCAACAGGTGTTGGACAAAAGGTGTCATTGAGAGATTGAATAGTAAAAACTGAGGAAGGATGAGTTGCAGTTGGAATGCGCATGTTGCCTACAAAGATGTATCTATACTTATGGGTATAAAAATAATAGAAACTAAAAGTGTCCTGCCACTCTCCACAATGCTATTTCCCTCCTCTTCACTCTGTAGAGTGTGAGTCAAGAGAGTGATTTCCTGATCTTTATCTCTTAACCCATAGAAACACTCTTTAAAATGTTCCCTACTGGAGTGTGAGAACATGGTTTTTAGCCCTGCCATCAAACAATCTATCACCAGATAAAAAAGACTCACCGCTTTACATCAAATGTATACCTGTATATGTAATCTATCGTGATCAAGTAATCTACTGTAAGGGTAAAAATATGTATGTGACCACACCAATGTATAAAAGTTTTATTCACATAGGAAAAGACAGTAAACTAGCAAAAATGTAATTCCAAAATGAGATCTTGCATGATTATTGAAGACATCGGGATAGGGAAGGATTTTATTTAAATATCTCTTCTTGGGGGAATCTTGTCCATTCAATTGGATAGAAAGTCAGCATCTAAAGCTAGCACATAAAGCAATTCATACACCGAAAGGAATCCAGGACATGATCTTATCAACATCGTGTTGTATCACATTCAAAAGTAGGCATGTGGTAAAAAATGTGTTTGTGTACAAGTGAGCCTCCGTATTTTACACATGGCATGCATATCATATCATGCCATATGTATATTTACAAGGGAAACCTTGTTTATACTTTGGAGCTACATGTGTATTATGATAACACTATTATCATATTTATATTGTTTAAATGCTCATATTTTAGCTTGCAATATTACAACAGATAATAACAGTTAATGGCTTTATGGGCAAGATTTTAGGGAAAACGTAAGAAAAAGTTCTGAAGACATACAAACTGCTCTTCCGACCCTTTCCTTTTTCTTGCTTTTCTTTCTACATAACTTCTTTTAGACTCAAATGACGTTTAAAAAGTAACTTTTATACTGAGGTATGGATATGCCTTAATCTTGAATGCAATCATCGTTTTAGTAGTTGAAGGGTGTAAGTGGCAGTCAGTCAGGTTCGGACCAGGCGAGTGAATGGAATTTTAGGAATTCCTTTTGAAAATCTACTTGTTTCCTTCAAGTGGGTATTTCATTGACCATATTACAAGGCGTATAGATGCGTAGGTAGATTTCTGTGTAGGATTTATGCCACGTATATCTCATTAAGTTTGTATGGGGTTGTAAAAGACGTGTTCCAGTCAGAACCAGACTTGCACATAAAGTATTCACTTAAATCGCTTTTCTCCAGCTTTTTACACAGTCACAGTATGAACGAATTGCTGAGATACTTTAAATTATTACAAGTTTTTTCTCAAATTTTTAACATGTTCAAATGTAGACAAATCTGTGGCAGACAAACCGGCTCCTTCCCACACAGTTATGCGTGATCAACATGAAATTTTATTATAGAGATATATATTTACTTATTTAATAATACTTGGTAATTTCTTACTTCCATTCTTCTTGTGACTTTAGACATTCTTTAGAATTTTAAAAATTTATTGTTGACCATATGATGGCTTATTCAGTCTCAACAAACATATTTTGTTCATTCATTGTCAGGTGTCAAATTTTCTTATGCAACTTAGAAAAGTGTATTCCAAACATGTCAGCTACTGTTTTGTTATTCAAATTACCACTTTACCCTTTACAAAATAAAGTGAATTTTACTCAAAATGGTAAGCATATGTTTAATTAAGTCATAACGTTAAATTACTTATTAGTTAAAAGAAGGCATACAATAAAATTGTCTGACAAATTAATTAATAAGGAAATATGCAAATACCGCCTACTTCGCCGAACCACCAGAAAAATCCGTACTAGAGATGTTGGTGGGATAAATGGCTTAACTATCATTTCCACCTTTATCTCAAGCAAAATACCTTTTACGTCAAAATATTTAGTAGTTTTGTACTAATACATATGTAAACAAATAACTAATCTAGTATTATAAAAGGATATTATATTTGCATGTATGGATACATTGTAAAGTTCTACAAGGCTAGGGTAGGGAAGGGCTTCTGTTTAATATATTTATCGTGGAATACATATACAAAACGCCATAAAAGATACTTGCAACTTTCTTTTGCTTCTGAACATCAGTTTTACTGGCAAATCTTTCCACTGCGAGAGCAGTCGGGAATTCTCGATAACATTCTTGAAAGAAAGGGGGATCAAACTAATGCATTAGCAGGAGTAGCAATAGCAATAGGAAGGAGGATATGATTGATACGGGGTGATATAGTATACAATACACTCTGAAGAAAATAATGGAGTTTCACGACAAGAAAGAACAGGCAGAACGTGAGATATTTTTTGAAAGAGAAGAAAAGGAGTGAATTACTATATCTCATGCATAGCAAACATCTGAATTATTTTTCTCAGAATGAGCAACAACAAGAAGAATGATCCTCTTCATCGACATACACATGCACAGTATCATCTTCATCATCATCGCGATCATCATTCCTTGTTCGGATGCGCCTACACACACTCACTCTCGTATATCACATTATGGATGAGAATATCTAGGGAAAAAAAGGAGCAAGATCCAAAGTTGCGATGCGAGTGAGTTGAATAATGGGAAGACACTTGACCACTTAGGAACGCCTATTGTGTTCCAAAAACACATGTTGTTTTGTTCCAACTCTCATCATTCGCTCACACAAAAGACTGCTATAATACGATAAATGTATCAGAGACAAGAAAAGAAAGGAGAGATGCCAGCGATTTTAGTCGTTTTTGGTAGTACCACACCATATGCACCACACCACTGCCGCTGCTACTCTGCCTTTTAGATGAAGATGAGCAGAGAGAGATGCTTCGTTGTTTTCAGGATTTATGTATATCCTTCCTTTATTAGCTAGAAAGAAGAGCGGTAGGCTTTTTTCTCATTCCGTTTGATAATCCAGCTGTGTGCACTGTTCTGCTGTTGATTGTCGGGATATTTTTTTCACGGGTTAAGTATGTCGTTTCTTTCATTAGTAAAGCTTTGTTGTGAGAGACATGCTTGCAAAAATATGTATTGTTGTTGGAAAGAATGCTGGACGAAGAGTTTTTTATGTAATCATAATCATGAATGCTTGTATTTTTTATATCCTTTCTTGAGCAATTTACTTAAATCTTTGAAGTGAGCGACTACTTGGCTACTGGCCTTTCTGCTTTGAAAGGAATTATTGTAATAATAAGTCACTTCAATAAAATCATTCGAAATTATAAATGCCTTTTGCACTTTTTTGTTCGTAATAATGATTATTGTTATTACAAGAACGAATAAATAAGGCGGCTAAAATTTTTATCCCTTTTGAAGTCATAGCTAATACATTAATAATTCATACGGATTTTTTCCTTTGTTGCAATTTTTAAACGATGTACTTGAAGGATCTTGCATTATTGTACTTATTTAAAGATATTCACAGTAGTCTTGGGTAAAAATTAATGATTATGAGGTTTTTTGGATGCGTATGCTCATAAGTGGATTTCCTCTTGAAAGGCAATATTTTTGCTTTAATAATGTGCAACTTGACTTGAGTTTTGCCGTTCGATTCTCACCTTTGTGATGATTAACGCATTTGTATATTTGCTATATTATATGTACAAGGATGTGATTTAGGATCAAGCCAGAGTCACATATGAGTATTTCTTTTGATTATAATATGAGTTATATATGCGTCCTTTTTGACGTCAACTTTTTGGTTAAGTACTTCACTTTAATCAAGATTCTAGTCTCGAGATTCTTTAGGCCTTTTCGCGGCCTGATTTTTTCTATATTTCTTAATGCAGTAAAGCAACTACGACACTTGACTTGGCTCAAGTATTTCATGCTGCGAAGTTTTGACAACTTCTCACCACCGTCGTTCTCAAGTGAGTTCATTCATTCGCAGGGAATGATTAAATAGATTGCTCAGCCCGGTGGTGGTGAGAACAAAATATGATTAACAAGGTATGTGAGTAATTTTGGCATGCATTAGCATTTCACACAGTGTAGCTGTAGAAGTGACCGTGTGAAAATGTCTTTGATCGCTGTTATGGCGCTGACAAATTGTCAAGTCTTTCACAGTTCATTACAAAAATATGGGATTGGTCTTCCACTACTGGTTGCAGCCATTGTTCACTTAGGTACATTACCCAGTTGCAATAAGGGGATCTTTATTATTTAGTCAGCATTCCTACATCCTCACCATAATATGTTATTCCTATCGTATAAATGACCTGTTGTAGCATGTAGCTATCCATGAAACTCTTTAAAATTTCAAATCTTGTAAGCTTGCTTTGTAACAATAATTACATACATTTTATTGCTTTTCACACATTTTCATGGGGTGTTGTGAGAATTTCCAGTATAAAATCTTGTACAAATCCCTAACTAGATCAGTACATGTTTTAACGTTACATAAGAAATCAGCAAAATAGCATTCCACTTATAGTTTGCCCACTACACCATCATCAAAATTTGACTGACATGCATTTTATTACGAGATGAAGGGGGAATGTCGAAAAAAATGAGGGAGCAAAAATATAAGTATCTCTCTCCAATATCATTTTATTGTGATGATGATGAGCCACGATAAGTGGTTCCATTTGATTCACTTTTATAAGGCAAGCACGTACACTAATCTATTTATCCTTACCCTTTTGACATGCATGCCCTCAGTCCATCCACTAAACTCACTTAAACCGAACCGACCCACCAAAACCAACCGTCCATCCATTTATTCATCCATCCATCCAAGAACGGAGAGTGGGAAGATACATGAATCGATAAATATTAACTTTAACATCAAAGAGAAATTGCGGTATAATGGAATAAAAAACTTTGATATGTTTGGATGTTTCTACAACTGTTTGCATGTTATCCATACATGTTCATATTATGTATTTATGTATATTTATAAGTAAAAGCTTATGCTGTCTTCGTAACTGGTGTCAGCATATATTTGCCAAAGTCATTTGAGTTCTTTTAGATTTTTATTAGCGTATATTTCCAAAAAAGATACCCAAACATAATCAGAAAAAATATCTTTTGACTGGCTTTATATACATTTGCTTGATAGAATATCACATTATCTTTTACAGCGTATATTTCCAAAAAAGATACCCAAACATAATCAGAAAAAATATCTTTTGACTGGCTTTATATACATTTGCTTGATAGAATATCGCATTATCTTTTACTTTCGTAATGAATGGTAATAGCCGTCAATGGGTCATGATGATATGACAAGGATGGAGCAAAAAATTAAAATATTCCATTAATAGAAACTACTGTTCTTTTCTGCTTTGCTAATGACAAAACTAATGATACTTTTTTGTTCGACAAAACCACAACATATTATTGTTATTTGTTTTGGTGGCTTTTAATGGTATAACAGCTCGCTTGTTGCCTATTCTTTGATGTAAATCAAATTGTTCCAATNTATTCCATTAATAGAAACTACTGTTCTTTTCTGCTTTGCTAATGACAAAACTAATGATACTTTTTTGTTCGACAAAACCACAACATATTATTGTTATTTGTTTTGGTGGCTTTTAATGGTATAACAGCTCGCTTGTTGCCTATTCTTTGATGTAAATCAAATTGTTCCAATTATAACTTATTTTAAGTGGTAAAAGCTATAAAGAGAAGAAGCATTTGTATATCGAGCATACAAATATATTGATTTAAAAACAGTATTAAATATTTCTCTTTCACAGGTTAAATCACAGTACGACTCAAATTATCACAATAAGGAAGCGACTAGAATTATAGAAATGGTGGTAGGCTGACTTATGAGAAAAATTATTGAGGCAAGGACATTAAAAACACCAAGGCTAAAGTTAAAAATATATAATCTAATGGACATTAACACGTCTGTATAATTTATAAACTTGAAACACCAAATCACCAAATAGTACTCGAGCAAATCCTAGCCATTTGGATTCATAAAATATTTGGCTTTTTACCTCCAAAACTGGGAACTTCTTAAATGAAGCTATGAAGCTTAATGCTTAAATCTCGTTATTATTTTCTAGATGGTAAATTCAGTATATTATTTAGAAAATTCGTTGGAGTAGGTTTGCAAGTATTCATTATATAATGTCAGTCATTTCATCTTACGCTGCAAAACAGTAGCACATCATCATGCCTTAACCTTTCGCCACATTTTTAATCTAAATGATAATCATTTTGTTTGAAATTTTAATGATGCCAGCAATTTGCATAATGATACATTCATTGTGGTAAAGCGAAACATAAATGAGCACAATGACCATACAAGTATGCTAAAAAATAATTGTATATGCACTTGATTGCTGAACTGCTACTAATGTAAAATGTTTGAAATGTAGAAATATGCTAATGCCACCAGATTTTAAGCATTTTTTAGTTATTTTTTACAGAAAGCTGCTTGTTTAAGTACACGACAGAAGTACAATACTAACAATATAATTTATAGAAAAAGTATTCTATACCAAAAAAGCTACAAACTATGATATGCATCATAACACAACATAATACGTAAATGCAAATAGAAGAGTGTAAAAACTAACTTGTTGACTAAAAAATCAGAGAAAAGCTTTTGTGTGTAAAAATAAAAAATTAAACTGAACTGTTGAAAGAACCGGCTTTGTTCACACGTTGTTTACCGTGTTCTCTACGTATGCATATATTTACAAAACACTTCCATATAGCACTACTAATAATACGGACTA
>JAHZNG010000983.1:0-15516 GCA_027744375.1 Orchesellides sinensis
TGTAAAGAAAATAAAGTATTTAGCATTTATTTTACAGTAATGCTTGAAACGTTTAAAATAACTTATGATTAACTTACTTAAGAAATTATAGTTTACAATGCGTTTGGTATCAATAATTGCATTTGCTGTTGGTGACAAGTCATTGCAGCTTTTGAGAAATATAATGTCTACTGAGATTATAAATATTATTGTGTGTGAACTATTCTAAATTATCGTGCATTTTTCGCAACTTTGATTGAAATCGCATTTTTTGTCCGTGATTTTACAGTTTTACAATTATTTGATCAAATACGATTAAAAACAAACATCTTTTTGGAGCAACTAAATCATATATATACTACTACAACCAAAAATTCAATAACATGATAATTGGTAATGCTAACTTCTGAAAGACTTCGGTGCAATTTTAAGAAAAATATAGTTAATGTAGTACTGGGTTTCATAAGTGTCATGAATTCATAAGAACTTCAAACACTCGTGGTATGTGAGCTAACTTTTCACGAGTTTCCCGTGGAACTGAGTCACTAAGTTGATTTAGCTGATAATTTGATGTATTTCCCATCGAATCAGTTAATAAAATCTTTGACGAGGAAGGTTCAACGTACAGTTTAGAGTTATCCGGATACTGTATACAAATATCACCATTAGTCATCTGGGTGGCGTAACCAATGTCTGGAACATGGACTTGCTTGAGAACTTTACTTTTGCTTGAAGTACCTCGTCTGTTGCTTGCTATGGAGGGTTCATAACCACCAACCTGCAGATGAAAAATAATACAAAACTGTTTCAGTAAATAAAATCAAATATAGCATTTTGTCTATTTATGTACACATGATGCACGCGTTGTTGTACTCAGATACATAAAATGTAGTTAATAGTTCATACCCTTGGTAGACTAACGGCACTGATAGGCGATACATTCTCTTTGTTTGAGGACTGTGTAGTTCTCTGTGACGTATGCGGTCATTCTACCAATGATGACTGGAAACATGGACTCACTAGTATTCCCACCCATTTCCTCCATTGTTTTTTCGATATTTTGACAGTGATTTAGGCAAATTTTAAAGTGATCCCATATCATTTTCATGTATGGTGACAATCCAGCTCCGTCTGAACTAATGTGAATGGTGTTAGTTGACCCATCTACATTTACTAGTTTGACCTGGGATCCGGATTTATTGGCTTTGGTGCCTATTTGTTCAAAATAGATCAATTATTTGTTAACCATGAAATAATTTTTGTTACTAAGATTGAAATGTAATTGAATGTCACACCTACCTTCGTAAAATGTAACTTCAAAGTCAGCATCAGGGCTGTTTTCCATCAAAACACACTTTGCCTTCAAACTGTAATAAATGACCTTGGCTGTTTTGGTTTTAATAGCCTCAACGAACTTTGAAGCAAACGAGTACTTCTTCCAGTGCTTTTCAGGAATGTTTTCGTACCCAAACATTGCGTCGGCACCTCCAGGAGGCAAGGGTGGTGGGTATTCACCTGGAGCTACACCTTTGCCTTTATTTGGATAGTACATGACAATCTGCACAAAACGAAAAAATGTACATTTTTACATTGAAAGTAGAAGAAAAGTCAAAAAAAACTTTTATTATAGCGAAAGGTATTATGCATTAATTTACCCGTAACCCATCTGATGAGATTCGAAGGACTTCCACAACTTTCTCAGATTTTTCTTTAGTTCTTAAAAACTCTAAACAAACTTCTCCCGTGTCTAGAATATTTAATATGACATTTTTCGTTTTTTGTCGAATTGGTCTTAGTCTTTTGGAAATTATTGGGGGAATCTGTAAGCCCGATGTAGTCATTGTATCCATTGGAGTAGGGTTTTGAGGTTGTGGCTGAGAGGATGACGAAAGACAATGCACCGGTCGTAAAGGTTCAGGTTTCCCACAACCACTAAAATTTACGTTCGAGTGATTACAGGAAGTAGTGCATCCAGTCGAACAGCTTTTTCTATTAATTACACACCCGCAACTGTCTACATGAGAGCACTGGCCACACTGCTTCCATGCATGGCTACAGTTTG
Organism: Orchesellides sinensis; assembly: GCA_027744375.1. Classification (NCBI taxonomy): domain Eukaryota; kingdom Metazoa; phylum Arthropoda; class Collembola; order Entomobryomorpha; family Orchesellidae; genus Orchesellides; species Orchesellides sinensis. The sequence goes on from JAHZNG010000983.1 coordinate 2,042, forward strand.
TGTCTTTGAATGCAACTGAGGATGGATTACTTAGATTACTACTTGAATGGCATCTTTGACTGTTTGGCCCGACAGAATTCATGCCTCCAGAAGAAAGTGGCGGTGCACAATGTAACAGTTGATTTGTAGATGACTCCATACTACGCCATCCGTCAGATGCAGATTTCATGGCACTTGGGCATACGTGACTGCTTGACATAGAACAACAGCTGCAATTATTAGCTATTCCTGAAGGATTTATGAAAAGCCTCTGCGCTGGTGGCTGAGTAGACTGAATTTCATTGTACATTTGATGATTGGATGTCGAAGCAGCTCTTGGAAGTGGAGAAAGTTGGGCTCTTGGGGGAAGAATGTTACTACTTCCAGCCGAAGGTAGAACGCTATTTGAGTAAGAGTAGGACTTAGACGTTAAACATGACGAAGTCGCAACACCACTGTCATGTGAGCCCCAGCGATTGGAAGATGTAAACATGAACTGATACCGTGTGAAGAAGTGGAAAGATACAAGAAAAAGTACAGTGAATGTGAATAGTACAAAATAAACTAGACATTAAACATATCATATCATGTAACGCATATATAGTAAACTTACGACACTCATATTTCTCGTAAGTAAAAGATTTGCGAGAGTTATGTCACGATGAACTATGTTGTGCGAATGTAAATACTTGAGACCTTCTACGACTTGTCTTAAAATATTCCGTGCTGTATAAAGTAAAACATATACTTTGTATAATTCATTTCAGGATATACGAGCAATAAGTACAAAAAGGGTTACTAAATATTACTTCGTACCATCATCTTCGGACAGCACAGTTTTCAAAGATTTCACATATTTCTGTAATTCTCCATTGTGACACAACTCCAAAACTAGATAAACATGACCCTCATCTTCAAAAAACGTGTAGAGTTCTAATACTGACGGGTGTTTCAGTCTAGAATGAATTGACACTTCCTGCTTCACTCGGTTCACCATACCAGCCGCCTTCATTAACCTTTTGTCAATCTAAAACCGCAAAACATTCAATATAAAAAATATAGTCAACAATACCACAAAATTAGTTACATGGACAGCTTACAATTTCACTTACCATCTTAATGGCAACTTCCATACCACTCTGACGAACTGTGGCTCTATACACATGGGCAAAGCCACCCTTCCCAAGTAATTCCAGAACTTCATATTTCTAAAAATAAAGAGAGCCCATCCACTACATCATAAATACCCAATATCTTCTAAATAAAACCGAAATAAAAATTAACACAGTTCTTTACATCAATTGAGTCACCAAAGTCTCCCATGCTAGTCTGTTATCTTCCATCTACACTTTTGATCTCCAGTCAAATCCACAAAACACCATCTGTTAGGTCACCCAAAAGGAACATAACACATACTCAACCCTTTCTTTACCCCTTAATATTCCTCTGCAGTCCCTAATCCATGGCTTGGTTCACCCCCTGACATAATTACACTTTACCTTAAGAAAATATCAGTTCACGGTCGACAAATAAACACACATAAAACTCTGTCCCAATCTCTCTCATAAAAAAATAATTACTTTCTCCTTATAAACTCCTCAACTCTCACTACCACAAACATTACAAAACTACAATTAAATTTATAAACACAAAAAAACCTCCCTTAAAAAATCTTCTCCTCAAACCCAAACTCCTACCCCACAACAAATTTTAAAACACTGATCAGCTGAGTTCCCAGCTGACTCCCTTGACATACCCGTCACTAAACAGATGCTGCTAATAGTACAGTCAGAGTTAAACTAATTTACACATTTAAATAGCCACTACAGACATTGTAAACAAAGGGTTTATCAATCATAAGCTGACTCCCTTGACATACCCGTCACTAAACAGATGCTGCTAATAGTACAGTCAGAGTTAAACTAATTTACACATTTAAATAGCCACTACAGACATTGTAAACAAAGGGTTCATCAATCATCAACACTAACACAAGTCAAAGTCAAGCATAATACCTATTTGACATGTGTCGGTTGCCTCCCGCCTATCCCATAATTTTGCTCTATGGCATGGGGCATATTGAGATGCGCCAAACATAATTTGTATAGAGAGGCCCTCTGATATACACTGTATGTATGACATAAGAAGTTTAGCCTAGAAGCAATTGCAGCAGTAGTGTTGTAGTAAGCCTGTCGGCTCTTTGCATTCGTTTAAAGCACACTAGTGCGTGCGGTAGGGTCTCTCACGGGATCTTTTCTTCGTTCTTAATTTTCTCTTATCTTGTTGGTTGCTAGTAATTCACCTATGGCCTCATTTCATTCCGATTAATAAAAAAAACAGTCAACAGTTTAACTCATCATTTACACGCTCAAGCTGAGCTAGTAGAAAGAAGATTCGTCGTAATCACGTAAGTTGTTTTTGTTCACTCTTCTTTCTTTTCTCGCTCGCTCATCATCATCCATCATCGTATCAGCTGTGCGCGTTGTGTAGGGGCGCAGTTTAAACTGAAAGTTGTAATTAGTTAAGTGCTCAACTGGATTATTATTTGAATTCGAAAGGGTAGGTGTCAGTCAGCTGTTAATTAATTTTCAAAAAGATATATATAGTCAATAGTCATGGTGGTGGATTGATTGCGGAAGTGGAAGGTAGTGAGTAGATAAAGCGGCTGTCGGTCAGCTGATTGCAAAAGGGTTTATTTCCAGAGGGTAGGATTAATTTAATTTAAAGTCATTCAGGTATTGGGTTGGGTTGGTAAAGGACAGTAAAAGTTTTTAGTGGAAAGGTAGTTAAAATTGTGAAGTGGTTGTTGTAGTAATAATAATAATAATTAATTAATAGCAAGAAGATTATATTTTGAGTGATGTTGAATGTTGATATTTCATGTTTTATAGTTTGAGGCTAAGATAATTTATTGTATGTATAATCTGGTCACTGGTCTGCGGGTGTCATTTAACATTTGTTGTGTAAGTCATAAAAATTTAATCGATGGTATTTTGTTTTGGTGACACACAGGTGCATTTATACAGTTAGTCAAAATGAATCATATGAAGAAAGGAGTGGAAGGCGTGTACCGGACTATGAAGCAGGTCCCACTGCTTCGCAGACCGTGCAGATGTGCCAGTAGTGGGAAAGTTGTGGAGCCCCCGTCAAAGTCTGTCAAAGGTTCGCAGCAAACTGTATCAGGTATGATTTTAGCAATTAAAAACTTGAAGAAAGCTAACCTGATGTAAATTTTGAGTTAATTTATTGTGTATTTCTAGCGTCAACAGCTACCTCAACTCAGATTAAGCCTGAAATCATCAACGAAGATAGACCTCAGCGACAACGAGTTCCTCTTGATGTACCATTACCAGGCCTACCGAATCCATCGTTTTCGGATGCAGAACGTGTTTCATATGAGACGCAAGTCACTAAATTGGATAATGGATTGAGAGTGGCGTCACAAGCGCGACCTGGAAGATACTGTACTATTGGAGTGGCAATTAAGTCAGGGGCCCGATTTGAGAAACAGTTTACTAAAGGTGTTTCGCATGTTGCAGAAAAGCTTGGATTTCTATCATCATTTAGTTTCCCAGATAAGGATTCTATTGTTAGAGAAATGGAACAGTACGGTGCTATTTGTGACGCGCAGAGTTCGAGGTATTTTGTAACTTACTTTTTATGAAAGGTCTTTGTTAAAAAATTGTAAAAGCTTATGCATTATTTGTTTTTATTTGTTTAGGGATACCACAGTATATGCAATTTCTACACAGGTTTCGGGGTTAGAAAAGATGATGAAACTTCTTGGTGACGCTGTGTTTCGGCCTCGTATAACGGATGAAGAGTTAAATAACGCACGGCAGACTATTCTGTACGAAATGGAGGATATGCAACTGCGTCCAGAAAAAGAGGCTGTCATCTTGGAAATGATTCATGAAGCAGCATGGCATAACAATACACTCGGCTACTCTAGGTTTTCTTCAGCCGAAAATGTTGAGAAAATTACAAGAGACGAGTTGCTGAAATTTATGAAGACTAATTTTGTACCGGAGAGAATGACAGTTTCTGCCGTTGGGGTGGATCACAAGGAACTAGTTGATCTCACTAAAGAATATTTTAGCGTTGACAATGCAACTTGGAATATTGAAGGAGTTCCAGCTGGAGTTCCAGATGAATCAGTAGCAGTATACACCGGTGGAGAAGTTCGAGTAAGTTATTGAAGTTTTAAAACCATTGCCTGTAAAACCCTTAGATTTAAAATTGTATTTATGGTTTATGTTGCTATGTAGGTGCACCAGGATTTTGCACAGTTCAACGCTGGGCCCTTACCTGTGCCTAAGTTAGCACACATGGCAATCGGGGTGAAATCAGTTTCACACCTAGATCCACTGTTCATTCCAGCTTGCGTCCTTAACATAATGATGGGAGGTGGGGGATCTTTTAGTGCTGGTGGTCCAGGAAAAGGAATGTATTCTCGACTGTACACCAATGTACTTAATCAGTAAGTTGTTACTCCGTAAGATATTCTTGTGACATAGCATATACCTAACAGACCATCTGAAACTTTTTTGTAGTAAGCATTGGGTCTATAATGCAACGGCATACAATAACTCGTATTCAGATAGTGGAATGTTCTGTATATATGGATGCGCACCACCAGAGTACATGAAGTCATTGACAGAGACTCTTGTTCAGGAATTTCATAAAATGGCCGATCCATTGGAACCTGAGGAATTCGATGTAAGATTACTCTGAAATTACTGGAAATATAGAATGTTAGAATTAGAACAGATGAATACGCATATAATGTTATGCCTAAATCTAATTTCAGCGTGCCAAGCGTCAGCTTCAGTCAATGCTGCTCATGAATTTGGAATCTCGCCCTGTTCTCTTTGAGGATATTGGTCGCCAGGTGCTTGCACACGGACATTACAAGCCACCAACAGAGTATATGCGACTAATAGGTAAGTCAACTTAATCAACTTTCGTCGTAGCATTTTGTTTTAGTTAAAACCTGATTTTAATTGAAAACGGTTACCCTTTTTTATAATAGATCAAGTCACTGAGGAACAAGTCAGGGCTCTGGCAAAACAAATGTTAGACTCGAAACCCTGCGTGGCAGCATTGGGAATATTAGACCGCCTTCCTGAATACAAAGAAATTGCTTCTAGTGGTATTGGAGGTGTTCGTTTAAAACAACCAACAATGAAAGGTCTTTTTATGCGTTAGTCAACTACAACTATTTGTTATCTTATTTGTAATCATTCATAATATGAGTATCAAAATTCCGGTTATTTCACATAATGATGAGCGAGGAAACACTTAAAGTAGAAAATAAAACGTTTAAATAGTTTGTGCGAAATTTCAGTGTTTTTTATTATATTATGAGTGATTTTTCATGTTAAATTCTTTGTAATTTGTAATTGTATTGCTATTGCTACTCACAAGCACATCAAACAAATCATGTAAATATATTCGTACATATCTGAATGTTTGAAAGGTCGTACTTCTATGTGCTTTTAAAACGAAACATGATATTAGTTTTTATAACAAAATCGATGTTACATAACGAAACATGAGCATTACCTCTATTTATCATTATCATCAATTCCTTTACACTTTCGAACCATTAATATTCGAAACGATTGCGATTGCGATTTAAACAATCGTAATTTAATATTACATGCTGTGAAATCTTGTAAAAATGGGAACTATGTAATTTGTATTTGACATTTAGGTGACATCTTTGTGCCCAGCATAAGAAAACAATAACCAATTGTTCTTTTCCTAGAACAACTTCAGCATAGTAATTAATATGACTTGGCAACTATAGGGCCGCTGGTGATACGTGTTGTTTTGCAATTTAAGTTTGTCTATAATAACTCCAAACCACTCCTTATTAATTTTAACTTTCTATCACTTACGCTATTGAGGTTGATGTACCGTCTAAAATTTTTAAGAGTACTAAACACATTCGGAGCCGTTTCGTTTAACATCTTCGAACAAATATTATTCAGTTCCATTAATCTCCTTTTTAAAGATTGGTTTGATCTTTCATAAGAGGCATGATGAAGTTAACTGGAGTGTTGTCAATCATTTTGGCGTCACTATTAAGTACTACCAGTGGAGATAAGTCTGTTGAGCTAGAATCAGAGAACAAAAGCTCAAGTAATATTAATTTTACACTAAATGAAGATTTTAGTTGGGAGAATTCTCAAAGTTTCTGGGAAGACTTGGAGCTTTATATTGATAGTCTACCCACAAAAATGTTCATGAACGATCCTATCCTAATAAAGCTTATCGAGTATCCCAGTGGAGAAATACTCTTTCGGCACCTAGATAAAGAGCGCATGGCACGCCCATTATATTCCACGAAGCTGTTTTTAGGAGTCAATCATGATAACAACGTCTACATTTTACGACCTCTCGAAGATAACATTCAGGTTATTCGGCATAAACGACAATTTGTGGTTTTAAAACGAACTTCAACTTACCCTACGTTGTACCATGTATCTTATTTGTACGTGAAGTAAGTGTCATCTCTACAATTAAAAATTATTTTAATAAACATCATCTTCTAAACCGACATCTCTTTTAATGTTTGAATGACTCTTCTCAGGGACCCTCTCCCTAATGACTTGGACGATGACAGTCAGCGAAAGAAGTTTGGAGGGTTTTCAACCATCATAGAGTTCGATACATGGGATAACCGTGGAAGCGTTGAGTATATATCCCAGCTATTCGGTTGGACCGATTGCTCCCATTCCATCGTTGTCTCATGCCTACCAAAAAACCCTACCAATAATGCAGGAAAAATTACTACGACCTCCCAAGGATCTGTCAACCTCAAATTGTATTCTTCTCTCGATGGCGACAAACACTTTGCATACCACTCTGTATGGCCAAGCGAAGCTGCGGATTACTTCCAAGACATGCATGAAAGCGATTCCTCCTTCAGCTACATTGTTGACACCATTTACAAGCTTATACATATTACTCCGTCATCACATTTAGACCCTCCACCCTCCCAAAACGCCTCTGTGCCGCCTGACTACCACTCCAGTTTCGTGTACCTAAAATCGCAAATAAATTTTTCCGAAATCTTGAAACCCTATTGGAGCGGTCCTCTCAATATTTGGAAGGAGCAACATAATGAACATGGAACATTTGCTTCCAGCTTACTCCCAGCTCTGCACAGCTTAGTCGGTGCGGAAGACATCAGCACGTTACTTCAAGGCCTAAGCAGTTTGGAACAAAAAGCTCTGATGACTCAACTCCAGCAACCAAATGTAGGAGGGTTGGGAGGGATGGTTACTGCTGTTTATGATACAAAAGATTACGAAGAAGCATCATATAAAGCTATGTTTGACAATTTCCGCATGTCGGATTGTGACATAAAGAAGCAAACGTATCCAACGGATTATTATGGAAAAATAATTGAGAGAAGTACGTTAAGTAATTTACACCGGTCACATTTTGTAATTTGTCATGTAAATATTTAGAATTGTTTGCATTTCTAGCTGTATCTATGCGAACAAACATGATCCATCGTCCAGGCTGGCTAACTCGCGGACTGGTGCGGAGCGGAGATAACGTTACATTGGAACACAAACAGGATGAATTTCTTGGCTTTGGTCCGTGTTTGCAAGAAAATGGTAACCTTTCACAGGTTATTTTAAGACCAAATAGTAAAGAGGAACTGTTAAACGGGTACTTGATTGCCTTACGCTTACACTGTATTCCGGAAAGCAAGCAAAATATCGTGAAACTTTTTTATGACGGCTATCTGGATATCATTGGGGACGTGGTTGTTTTCACTTTAAACAATTCGAACTGGTACGGTTCCCATGCAAATTCCTAATGCTACTTATCCCATCGTTATGATAAGATGTACAATATAAATGCTATGAATTGCTGTCGTTTTAAAAAAACAACTTTCATTTATTTTACAGGGATCATATCAAAATTAATGAGGAAAAACTAACTCAACTCGGTTTATCCCTCGAATTCCTTTCATTTGCTCAAGTATTCCGAGAAACTTTGCAAACTCCTGCAATCGCGTTATCAAACGTGACTGGTTTAAACATATCACTGAGCATGTATATAATGACACAGTTCGTTTGTCGTGGGATGCAGAATACATTTCAGAACTCCATTTTAAGAATGCACTATATCCGTCTTTTCCGTAGTTTCCTTAAAACCATGAAAACAATTCAAACCAAGTTAATGCAAGATTATATCATTTTAAATGACTGTGGAAATCCATGTCTTACTTATCTAAAGGATAATCAAATGCATAGAAGACTCATTGGGGACATTATCAACTTTTTTCGACATGGATTAGACCCGGTATTAAGTGGGGATGACGCTTGCCGAAACTTGAAGATCTTTTTGCGTATAAACCACAATTAACCAACTTCTTATCCACTTTTTGTCGGACAGAACTTATTTTGTTAGGTTGTATGTAATATGGCTGGTGCTGCAATCATCGCAGTCATTGTGTGTGTCATTTAATAATGAAATAAATGATTAAACAATGTATCATTGAGTCACAATTAGCAATTACTTTAATTTTTTAATAGTTTCAACAAGTTTTTCTTCAGATTTCAAATAAAAAATCTTATTAAATTGCGATTTAGCAAGTTACTAGGAACGTTAGCGGTGTCTGTCTCTCAGTCAGTCTGTCACTGCTCTTCTGGGCGCAGTTTTCATCTTTTTCAAAAAGTTCTTTTTGCAATAGGTTCCCAATGCAAATGGCTTGGCTGAGTTCTGAGATGGGCACTAACGGTCCCATTTTACCGTTAGAAACCGTTACGATTTCAAAAATGTTTAGCAGCAGCATATGCATATGACACGTAATCTAGGCAGGCTTTCGTAATCCGGAGTACGATATCGTGCTTTGTCTCAAATTAAAGCGTATTTTCCCATCCAGCCAGGCATCGAAAAGTTAACATTGTATCTGCGAGCCAATTTGACGTTGGATATGGTCCGTAAGTAAATTTGCGAGCCTGCGAGCCTAAATGGGGCTGGTGTGGGGGAAGAGACAAATTCATTATTGCCACCATTGGTAGTTTCACATTTATTTGGCGTGATTTTAACAGGTGCAAGCATTTCCCAAAGTGGAAAAAGTAATGGGTATTTTTTACCATTTGTTAGGCAGCTAAGAGTACTGGCTGTAATATCTTGCATTAAGGACTTCAAATCGCTGCAGGACTGGTAGATCGCATCAAACCCTTCATCGCATAAGGAAACACGACTAACATCTGGTTAAACGGTAAATTAATAGGTTTTAACCAACTATAACGATTGCATAAGCAATTTATATTGTAATGTATATAATTGTTTGTACTTACACTCCAACATTTCATTGTATGTACAAGAAATCAATATATGATGTCTGCGGGTTTTGCCTTTGTCGCTCAGTTTCTGCCAACTCTGCAAAGCTTCACTTCTTGCAATAACGTTGTTAAATGATTTGATGGATTTTCGTTGAATCTGGACCAGTAGCTTCACTAACTTCACCATTAACATTGCTGACATCATCATACTTTTGAAAGAAAATTCATCTGCTGAAGATGATTTCTCTAGTTCTCCATTCTAAACCGAACACGACAGTTTATAAGGAAACGCTAAAGCTAATTGTATATATTATTTTGAAATCTTAAGTTTAAAAAACTCCACCTCAGGAAAACTGTATTGATTAACGTAATTTGTAACTAGTTTCCAGAATTATGCACAAAACTCAAATGCAGAATGCTGCATGACTATGCTGACAAAAGTATAATGAAGACAACGATAAGGAATGGAAAATGTGTATATTACTTTGGCTTAGTCTTTGTGATCCGTACCCATCCATATTTTAAAACTCCACTTGCTTTGGCTGATGCTACATGCCCATGGCACCAGAATGATATTTAGAAGGAAAAAAGCGTTTTAAATATCATTAAAATCACCCTGATCATCAAAAAGTTAGAAAAGTTATCACAGCTTAACAATTTTAGAACAATTTTCATTCAAATATCTAAGCCCATTTATGTAACACTTTACATGGAAAAGCCCATTACATATTCAGAAAGCTACTTTGAATGACGTCAATACCGTAATCCAAAGATGCATGAAAATCCCTCGACTTTGTACTACTTCCTACCTCCAACCACTCTACTACAGTATGTGCTTTATTTATGCATTTAGGCATATATCTGATAAGATGATTTTATTTACGTTGAAAAATGAACAAGGAGTTGCTAGTTTGAAGTGGAGTGGAATCCTGGAGTGAAGTGTCCAACTAAAGGGAGCGTGGGCAGGAGTAGATGCAACTCCTGACAAGGCAACCATTAATTGTAATCCAATATTTATGGCCCCTATTTCCTTTACGTAATGTTCATTTAGTAAGTAAGGAGTAGATATCTTATGCTTTTATATTATGGCATATAATTTCTTCTATTGCAGTTGTTTTGTTCGTTAGTCAACAGCTAACTTTGCAATCACATTGATTTGTTAATGCTAATAACCAAGCTTTTTTAAACACTCCAAATTTTACAAAGTTTCCAAAAAATGTCTCAAAAACAGCAACCGCCACAACCACAACGTAGTCGGCCAACAACTGCAGTAAACGCTAGTAGAGATGAGAATTCCCGTTATTGAGATAAAACAATGGAATTTAGGAATTTAAGGGAACATGTTAGAAAAAAACATGTCAGAAATTACACTTTACTTTATAAGAGAAACAAAACTAATAGACTACCAGATGGACTTTTCTGTGGCATCTGCATTTCTCCAGAGCAAAATGTTGGAAACCCAGGGAGAAGTGCTGTTCTAATTTGATAAAGGAGAAAGTTTCCATACCGCCAAGAACCAACCCAAAGAATTTTGTAATCTTAAAAAAATATTGCGGAGCATAAAAGCTCAATAGATCATCGGCAAAATGTAAAAACCGAACAAGAAAGATTGGCCATTGTTATGAGACCAGAAAATATGCGTCGCAACGAGCGAATCGAAATTGCACCATGAATCAATGCGTACAAAGCGATTGTGCACAATCATTCCTATTTATCCTATGATATTATAACGGCCGCTGATTATGCTAAGGTGTACAATGTTGACACTAAAAATCATTCTGCCAGTTTTGCTAGTTCCATGTTGAATTCTTTTGATCGCGAATTAACCCGTGAAACTCATAACAAGCTTCATGAGCCGATGCCTGGAACTGGAGGACCAACACCAGTTTGCGTCAATCGCGATAACTACACCCACAACAGGCTTTATTAAGCTTATGAAAGTTTATTATTGCTTGCATATGCTTTAGTCGTTAATAAATAACATTTGTTTTGTAATGCTATAGACGGACGATTGATGTAGTTGGTGCCAATGCATATGTGGATGGAAAAATTCAAAATTTGTTTGTTTCTGGAGATGTGATCAAGGATCACACAGGAGAGGGAATTGCAAACTCCATTGACACTTCCATTGATAAGTTCTACGGGAACTCTTCGTGGAAAGAGAGGTATATAGTCCATTTAGTTACAAAGTAAAAATATGTATTAAAAGAAAACAAAATAATTTTGACAATTTTATTAGTTATTTAGTTTAATTATATATTTAGTTTCGTTGGCTCAAGTGCATACGGAGGAATGATTAGAACTAACTACCATAAACATCTTATCAGTTAATCCCAATCCCGAATCCCACGCATTCAAACTTCATCAATGGGATTTATCACATAGCTTAGAGGTAGCAGATAAGGACGCAAAAAAACTGTCCACTAATAGTTGGAATAAATTACATCTTGGTCTTATTTCTGATGTCCATCAGGATGTAGGGTATGGAAAAGCTTTGCAGGAAGTAAGAGATGGTGCTGCTAGAAATGAAGAAAATCCGGGAAGGTTTCTTACGCCTTCCCCTTTCTCTCAAGATGGGCTAGCTATGCCTCCCGTTGTTTTAAAAGCTTTGAAAACAATTAAGACCGACGATCGCCTAAACAAATTAAGTAGCTCAACTTTTGTTGCCGAAGTGGCAGGTTTGAATGATATTTACTCTGAGGTAGGAAAGTTTTCAAGTAAATTGCAGACTCCAGACTTATTCACCTGGCTATCCAGCGAAGCAATTCAAGAAACTCAAGAAAGATTAAACAGCATGAGAGACACGTGGAAAAATTCAGACATCAATCCAAAAGACTTTTCTATTGTTTCAAATTCAAATGGCAAACAGTTGATGCCAATCAGTGAAATCGCTGAAATTGCAGCTGCCGATCCAACATAGAACTAAGCCATTGTTGCATAGAACCCACGTACCAGTCGAACAGACCTTTCGCTCAACTGCTTCGCAAATGCAAATGCATGAGAATGTAGAGTCTAATGACATCATTTCAAGCAGCCGCATTAAGCACCATAATTGCATACCGGGTAAACCATAGTGAAAATTTTACAAAAGCAGAAAATCTAACTGCAATCACTGAAGATTTGTTTTCCGTTAAAGCAATTGGTCAGAGAGAGGTCAACGAAGTCCCCGAAAGCTTAAAGGAGCTTGCTAAAATGGCACAAGCGTGACAAGGGTCCATTTTTCATCAAAATGTAGATGCCGTTGTTATATTTTGAAAAGCTACAACGGTCTACGAGTAACGGCCACTTTTCTCAAAACCAGTCATTTGGGCAAAACTTTTGAACGGAGCTCATTTTTAACATTCTGTTTTTGGCAAACTTAGTCTTTAACAAAGGGACAATTACAGTAAAAATGAGGACCAAATGATTAATCGACCGTTACGATGTCGAAATTTCGGATCGGAACATATGCATGAGGCAAATGATCTATGGTCCATTTTTGACCAATAATCCAAAACTTGTAACAGAATTTCAAAATAACAATCAGCAAAATGCATACAGGCAAATAGTTTCAATAATCGCAAGTTATCTATATCCTGTTTGCGAATTAATATTATTTTACAACTTAATTCCGATTTAATTAGTGAAATAGAATTAACAGTGACAGGGGAAATAACAGAATGAATTATGAATTTATCAAGATTAAAAAGTACCAATGGAGATGATCACTGAAGTTTAATGACTGCTAAAAGGAAAAAAATGAGGTATGAGCATATAGCCTATAGCTTCTACTGTACCACGAAACTGAAGGATTTGTATCGTCCGCCCAACCAAAATGATGTAGCCACTAACCAATCAAATTCAATACAGTAGTTTTTTCATTGCAGCCTACAATTTTCCACAACTCGAATGGTAGGAAACTTGCTCACTTCTTTTTTCGCATTCGTTCAGAGTTAAGAGTTCAGAGTCGAGTTTACATCTTCCGCAGGTTATTGTTGTGATAGGGTGGAATTGACCAGTAATTAATTTATACTATCTTAGTTTTTATTAAAATTAGTTCAGAAAATTAACAGTCAGTTAGTAAAGCAAGCGGAGAAAATAAAGTGCTGATTTTTACAAGCTACTAACGACAAAAAGTCTTAAAATAAAAAATAAAATTAATCAGTCAGTGCGCAGTGATTAAAAGTCAGAAGTGTAGAG
>JAHZNG010000984.1:0-49943 GCA_027744375.1 Orchesellides sinensis
AAAATATTTTATGTAATAAAAACATGATACCTCATGTCAATTTGGTTTTAAACCGGAAATGAATTAGTTACTTAAATTACAAACTGTCGTATGAATTTTAAACGTTACTGCAGCACCATCTACATCAACAAACTATGCTACTTTTGAACCAAATTTTTTGCAAAATGAGTCTACACAAAATTGAATAGTCTCAAAACTGTCTTTTTCAGTTGAAGCAAAAGTCATTGATTTGTATCAAGAAAATCAGTCAGGCGTGTCAGATTGTTGAACATTTAAGTAATCCTTCGTTGTTGGTGACGAGAGACGACACTTTAGACAGTGTCTGTAAAAGTAAAAGAAGATCGAGTATATTTCCTGAAGATTTCATACAACATCTGAATCTGAAGCGCGTGTGGATAGTGTGCCTAGTTTTAGGCAATTCTATTTTATTTGCTGTTTATGGGCGGATATGAAATCCAACTTTTCAAAATGATACGAATTTTTACGTTTAAGGTTCCTTTTTACAGTGTATTGGATTCAGTCATCGTTACTAACTTAACAATGTCATATGTATTGCTGTGATACCTCGTCTTCCATGTAGTTTGCATATATCACAAAGAAACCAACCAAGTAAACTATTAAGAGGAACCTTAAAGACAAGAAATAGCTGGATTACATTTCAAACATGAGACAATGTAATGTCAATTCTTGTTGAGTTGTAGATTGCTATTGTAAGTATTTGTACATAGGTATTATTCTAATCCTATCTATGCAAATGTACGATTGTTGTTGAATTATAAGGAAATACAATAAACAAAACAACGATATATTTTCCGCACGAATGATTTCTGCAGCTGCCAGCAACCAATAAAGCAGCCATGCCCAATTACATTCTTCATTTGATTCCATTTCCTTTTTTAACTTGTAGCATGCTTGTTACACAAAACAATAAAAACAGATTTTTATCACCAATTTCAACAAAATCACAATCAATAACGAACGATATGCTTACACTTAATATTGCTCATCGTTAACTTTTCATTTAGCTGACTCATCACATCATCCTTATCACATCCCCAATATGAAAGGATGATAAAGGTAGTTCGTTTGCATGCATGTTATCTTGCACACTCACGTACGTGGGCCATTTTTCCTTTTGTTTTTAGCCAAAAATATATATGGGTAATCGTATTCTTCAAGTAATCTTTTCGTTTAATTCCGCACAATTTTTACTTGTGATACATTAAACAAGAAATCTGAAAAGACCACGCCAAAGACAAGCCATCTGCCTACTTAAAAACTGTAGGCACCGCCTGCCCCCACCTTGTTCATTATTGAATGACTGTTGAACTAGTACAGTTTTTAAACATGGCATGCATGACATGACAGTCGACATGCATCTTTGAGCACTCACCCCTGCATTGTTATGCATGAGTATCAAGTTAATTTCCATTACTTAAAAATCGGTCATGAAAAGGACCTTAGATTTTATGTATACCCAAGGCTATTTATTGCCTTCGCCGTGATCGATATTGAAATGACTTAAAAACGCAAGAGATTCATCTGTTTTTGTACTATTCCTTTTTCAATAAGGCTCTGTATAAAATTTCCACATTTTTCAAATACATTCAACCGGCAATAACACCAAAATTAACGTGAAAAAGAGAAAATGATCATGTCATACCGGCAATACTATACGATTTATAAGCCGAGTACCAACGACAAATTATCACTTATTTATTTACAAAATAAAATCTGAAAATAGCTTAAGGTAAAGCCTAATTCTTTTCACATGGTACGTAAATACAGTAAAAACCAATTATTCATCTGACAAAATAAAAAAAGTTTCACTTTTAACCGCAGTCAAATTAATCAGTAAGAATAATAATAACAAACCATAAAAGTTAGTTTTAGGAATAAAACGAAACTAGACAAGACTATTACGCATGGTGTAATGTATGGTTTTCAATTAAAAGAAATTTTATGACGATGATAAGTTTTTACCATAATTTCCGTATTAGTATTATGTAGTTGCACTCTTGTAATAACATTTTTGTCTGTCTGTAAAAATTTCAATTTTATCAACACTGTCGAATTGAATGACCAAGTCAAAATACCACATCGTCGTCAATTACCATATCATCATCATTGGACCGTTTAGTGTTAAAAATGAATAAAATAAAATATTTTGCCATTTAAAATCATAGTTATGTTATGAATCATTTAAATTACGTCTCAGGTATTATGTTACATGACGGGCTAATGATTTTGATTATCCAACGTGATTATACAGATTAATAACACTGAAGAAAGCTTATCTTGAAAAGTTGTTAATGATTTTTGGCATGTACCAAGAAAGAAGCAATTAGCATNTATTATGTTACATGACGGACTAATGATTTTGATTATCCAACGTGATTATACAGATTAATAACACTGAAGAAAGCTTATCTTGAAAAGTTCTTAATGATTTTTGGCATGTACCAAGAAAGAAGCAATTAGCATCTTGATGGTGCGCAGCAGACGTATGTATGTAACATGGCAAAAAAGCAAAGGAATTTGAATCTTGTGTAATGCAGACTTGATTATGATTGTGTTTCAAGAGCTTACAAGAAAACTACATATAGCAAAGCATTAATTATTGAATCTTTATAGAACATTAAAAGAGAAACTATTTTTTTCCTTTTTAACTTTAAAAAACCTATAAAACTTCATGAAATGCATAACGTATGCAAAATCATTTATGCATGTAGGTATTCCATTTATCCTAACCTTTTGTGTGAGTAATTGTAGAAAGAACAATTGTTATAAAGAGACTGTTCCGAATCCAACCGGATGTCCACAGTCGTGTTGGAAATTTTTTAAGTGGGATCATTTTCATCATAGGATTTAAAATCACATGGACACAACGAGAACAAGGCTTCACTGATGTCACTATTCACTAAACTAATTACGCTGATATTCATAGTTGGTTTTCACGAAGAGGAAATGATGTAGAAGTCAGTATGTTCAAGTCCCAATGCATAGCGTCTTCAAATCGGTATTTATTGCATTAAAACACTAAAGGTATTGCACGTTTTAATATTCACTTTTAACAAAATTACAGATTTAATTTTTTGACGAACCACAAATTGGTATTATGTATGATAATTATTCTTGTTAGTGTAACAGTTTGCTTGCCGCTGGACTCCAGACATTCCCACATAAAAATACATAGCTTCCTTCCGGTATCATGAAAAACAAATTCACGAATGAATGGATGCAACAACACGAGGCTACCACTTCCGATTTCGCTGATCGCCCTTGCTGACAAAGAAGAAATCAAGCTTCACACTAAAATGAGGATGTAGCAGAAGAAGCAGTAGCAAACGGATCACTTTCTGAATTGGCCCACACGAGATAACATGATACTCTTACCCTTCGCTTACAACTTGTATCAGCAACTGTCAGATACCTATTGGCGTACCTTACACCAAAACACAGGTATCCTTATTCCGCACATAACACTCCGTCATATATACATTCACATAAAGAATAGGTAACTACGACTGCTCAACTACCTGTGCAAGGGTAACTCATTGCCGTGCTATGTTGAGTTCCTTCATCGAAGCAGCAGCTAGTTCATCAGTATCAGTTCATTTAGGCAGCCAGTGAATCCTCGTCTTTTTTGTGAAGACTTTTTGAAGTCAAAAACAGCGCAGCGTAAGCATGCATCATGCATGCATCATACTACAAAAAAGAACTGCTACTACTACTGTAGGCAGGGTGTAAACGAAAACGTTCCTTTTGACTGCGTTTAGGCAGAAAGAAACGGTTGCGAGAGTAAAGTCGTAATGTAACTAGAAAAAAGATGTATATAACGATAATGCACTTCTTCATAGTCTTCTTTAAAACGTATGCATTGTACGGATACCTATATGTTTAGAATAGTTTTAGGCTTTTTATAAGAAAGTACTTAGTTCTCAGTTGAACTTAGTCAAGCCAGTGGAGATGAGGTTAAAGGAAAAAAGATGAAGTTTTGCTGATTATTATTACGACGAGGAGGGAGCAGCGAGGTCTGCAAAAGAAAGAGAAGGAGCAATATTGAGTGCATAACATGTAGATTATGATGATGACTTTGATATTATATGATGAGTTTTTAGAATGTATGATTATTATTATTCTTCATACACATTATGAGTTCCTTTTCTGATTCAAGTAAGCACAATGATCTTGTCTAGAAGACCATTTTGCTCTTTGTTCAAATACGTTTCCATTTTTAACTCATGTATTTTGTATCCCTATGTATTTGAGACTGCCCTGCTATTGTGATATGATTTTCAAATGTTAGCCGTATCTCCTCAGTACTTAATGTATGTTATCCCTTGTGCTTTTGTTGTTAGTCTTGATTATTGAACTCTAAATTGGGATTCGGATGAAATTTGTTTTAATATACAAGGGTTTTACACATTTTTAAATAAAATTCACTCTAAATTCATTTACGCGTCTTTGACTCCTTCCTTTCATTACATAGATCTTAAGCCTGGTGATGGAAACTTTTCTTAGTCATTATGTAAAAAATGTATCACTTTTTATATAAATTACGTTGGGCACGTACCAAAACTTTGTACATAACAATCATAAAGGTGTAGGGGAAGGTAAAGGAGCATAAAAAAGCAAGGTTACAATAGGGATTACACAGGATGAGGATATGGTTCTAGCTAGACGATGATGAAAAAGTAAAGAGTTGGCGGATATGCCAGGTGTATTTTCTGGATTTTTATCTTTTACTTTAATACTTGACTTTGCTCTACTGAATATGCCTTCAAAATTTACAGTAGTTCTATATATGCATATGTATGTATGTCTACTTCACTACCCACGAATAAATAAATGTTTTAACCAATCCGTAAAAATTGAAAAACGAGCTGGAACTTCTAACCACGAACGAAATGGTAGCCTTAAAGACGTAAGGAAGAGCGGAATGACGGATCTCTATCAATTGACTTGCTTGGTCACTAAACAATCTTTCGTGGTATAAACGACAACCGTATATAACTTAATATTTAGTTCAATAATGTCGTCAGTATGAGCCGGCAAAATTTCAATCTTACAAAGAGTATGGATAACTCAGGCACTTAGTTGCACTTCCATGCTATTTGTGTATGAAAATGTAACTAGATTGCACTCTGCAGAAAACAGAACTATCCTTTACCACGAAATTCAACAACGTTTGAAAATGAATGAACCTAAATCATGGAAAACAATTGATTGCTTCTATTCTCGTTGAATTCACAACTCCGAAAAGTTAAACGGGTAGAAACTACATACAAGGCTTAAAATCTCTCTCTTTTGTCCCCCTCAAAATCAATGCATATTTATCGTACTATTGTATAATGTGTAACTCAGTAACTCGTAAATTCAAAGAAGTTGTTGTATAGATCTGAGAAGGGTAAGCAGTAAGTAAGGCTTTTACCGTTGATTTTTCATTTACACGCACAGGCTTGCTAGCTGTTGTGCACTTATCCATAACATGCATTTTATCAAATGCTTATAAAAACAATGGTATATACATTTACCAAAGCATATAACAACCTTTTTTGCCTTTTCCAGCTCCAGCACGCTCAGTAACCCTTTTTCATTTACAGATTTTCCCATTCAGGTCGAACGGAAGTTGATAATGAATGGAAGAAGCACGAAAAGGTTCTTTGACTTATGGCCTGGAAAAGGTGTGATTTGCTTAAAGTAGACATGAGTATCAGTACTCAGTATCAATACATGGGTGCAAAGTAAATCCTAAAAATTAAAAATTCTTCGGCCAAAGATTTTGGGAAAACAGCGTTTATCTTGTTTTAAACCCTCTTATAGTGATTTATAATGCATCAGTTTTTGGTAACATTCGGCTATGGAAAATGACTCACTAAGATTCGGATTGCCTGGTGACTTGTCAACTTGCTGAGCCCGATACAAAGCAAACATGTTAGTCATCGGCGAATTCATCACGTCGAAACAAGCAAGTGTTTTAGGTAAACCTTCTTTCCATCACAACGTCACGCACCTGACAAAAACCTGGAGACTGGAATGAGCTACTAAAACTACATTCAAATGAAAACTGTATTATGCTTATGCTTCATAACATACATACTTACATAGTAGGTCGAAAATGAAAGTGAGCAATTCCTTAGCCATAAAGTTATATAATATTTTGCTTCCCAGCCTAGACAAGGTCTGCACTGCACGCTAAACAGCTCATATATTTATAAGTATAACCGACGGCACAATATATTTCTAGCAATAAAAACATCCATAGTTCCCTTCCAGTTGTATAAATGGGTAAAAAATGCACGCAAGTTTTCTTTGTTTTCATTTCGTGGATTTCCTCTCCTCCTCCAACTTGAACGCATGAATGACCAAGCAAGAAAACCATATTAGTGTAAGTTTTTTGAAGAGCCAGGTGAGCTGTTGCCCCTTAAACCCTAGTAGAATAGTTTTTTTATTTTGCTTCCCTCACTCAAGAGCTTATACTTAACTCTACCGGAAATCGGATATGAGAGAAATTATATACGGACAGGTCAGGCAAGCAAGTCGAGTGTTTTTGAGCGGGGTAAAATAGAAGTATTGTCGTTTATTGTGTTTTTAACATGTGCAAGCACATGAGGTGAGGTTATTGAGTATGAGTAAGCCAAGTCCAGTACAGGTAGGTAGGTACCTATGTATTGCATAATGTACAAAATGCATGGTATAAAACATGAAAACCCTTTTTTAAATATAGTGGTTGACGACAGGACTCAAGAAAACTTCCAGAATAAAGAAAGCTGATGTTAGCGACTACTAATTTATATACATTTAGTTGGTAGTTGGTACACCAGTACTGTGGCTTCTTTCCACAAAGAACAAATGTAATCATACAGCCAAGGGACATTAATTGTAGGAGGGAGCATCTTCAATTTTATTTGTCCTGTTTATTTCTCATCACGTTACAATTATTATTTACAAAACCCGTTGAAAATATTTTGGGACGGTGAATGAATGAGATCGTTCGTGCTGAAACTGTGACACAAAAATATTGGAGGGGATGATGCAATTATCACTGAACTGGAAAATGGGGAGATTGATATGCAGTCAGAAAAGCTGAAACCTGTAATGCATACTTTGTATGTTAGTAGGTTTGTATCTAATTTCAGTTTTAGAATGCTATGTTAGCTTGTAAGATTTCCTACTAGTTTTGTTATAAGCTGGGTTGGTGTTTTGTACAGTAATTTGATAACGCATGTTTCATAAAATTAGTTTTACTGGAAACACCGAAGTAATACGCATGATATAATGACTTTTTTAAGCATCTGTTTGGATAATACGATTCAAAGTATTATTTTCCGGAAGAGACGCTTTCATCTCAAAACAGAAAGTTCCCCCTCAGTCTCATACAATTTACTAAATAAGCAAAAACAGACAAACCGGTCAGTGTGTCTTTAAGCCAAATATTACAAACGCTTTTGTTTGTGTTATCAATTACATTATTAAATGTGCATGGTTGCTTAATAAACTTCAAAGGCTTATTAGAAGCCCAAGAAAAACACATTTTTGGTTATTTTTAGGTCGCTAATGGCTTTGTAAAGAGGCAACGCAAAAGAAAAGGGAAGCTAATGCAGTTGAATAATTACAAAAAGAGTATAAAAGACGGACTGAGGGTATTCCTTTAAATGTGTTTACGCTTTCTCACTCGTTATTCAATAAAAAAGATTAGCCGTGAGGTCTTCCTTTTAATGCAAAAATGACAAAAAATTCATCAACAGAAGAATATCAAAATGTTATGCAATAATGCATGATTTTTCGCTGACAGACTGACTAACCCTTTGATATACATGCCAAACTACCTGTACTTCATTACATTGCATATGTCTATATACAGTATACTTAATAAAATGCATATATACAACTTTGCCATTAAACATTAGCTATGCAGATCCATATGTAACATCAAAACTCTTATTTTTCTTTAAAAACTCAATGAATGACTTGGCTACAGTCCACATCGCAATGCACGCTTTGGCTTACAATAATGTAAATGTTATGCAAAAGGGTTGAGTTTTTTAAGCGGCATGTGCTTGCACGTATCTACTTGATGATAATAACAAATGTAGCCAGCTGACACCTGTCAATGTCACACCGGCTTACCTGCATCATAATCATCACACTTTGCTCTTTATTCACTAACGCTATTATTATCATCGTACATGCTACTGTTGTATTCCATTGTTGTCCGTTAGTTAATAATAGCAGTTGTCTATTATACTAACAATGATTGCTTTCCTTCTCATTTGTTGTGTGCTGTAAATGCTACAGAATGCATGGATGCAAACGTTTATGTATAATGCCATACATCATGTCATTTTCAATTACTACAAGGTGATGATGACTCGATGAGAACAAAACTTGTAATGTACTTCAGAAGCAATATCGTAGGTGATAGAAGTGCAGTCACATTACTTTTTCATATGTTAAGTCGAATTTTCATCGAACATGTACGCATAATAATACATACGTAGTTAAATACAAACCTACCCACTTTAAAACTTTAAAATGCTTTCTGTTTACCCTATGAATAACACGTTTTTGCATACCTACATAATTGTTTGTATATGTTGTAAACACATATATACGATGATGCAATAATAAAGAACTGCTTAACTAACTCTTCAGGTAAACGAACATGAGCAAACCAGGTTTCTGAGATGATTACGAAATTTGCAGTATTTTGCTCATTTCATGCATTAAGCCGGTTAATTTTTACCATTTACAGCCAATTTAAAATATGTGTGTTCAAAGGATAAACGTTGGAAGGATAATAATGCAAACATGTGTTAACAATAATACCTGGCAATCTCTCAAGAAAACAGAATAACATTGATCGTTTATCTTTGTCAACAACGGATATGAAATGAATAGAAAACGTAATCGTTTTCAATGTTTTCTATTTACTATTTTGACAGTTTACATGAAAGATCCTATTGCTATTACATCAACAAAATTGAAATTTATTTGGGACTTGGCAATTCGTTTGAAATATCAAATCATTACAGTAAGCACAAAACACAGGACCATCTCATCAAGCATGGCCTTACCATCTTTTAAGCAGCATCATTATCATCCCATCTCATCGTCATATCAAAAATCATTACACTGTTGAATGACCATCTAAACAGGAATCAAACAGCCATTAATAATAAAATGTTACGCGTAAATCGTGAAATTAGAAATTGCCTGTTTTTCTTGAACATTTTGAATTCTGGTGGACGCAGTACGTGCCAACAATTTGTCTGTGCAGAGATGTATGAAAAAATATGACAGCTCACAATGAACGAAACGGGGGAAACAACCCACAAGACACGTACGTAAGTATATATCATTCCTTTCTTAGCCGTCTGAGATGATAGTCATTGCATTGTGTACACACTTAACACAAAATGAGCTGAAAAGATGTAATAAAAATAAAGGAATATCTCTTCAAATTACAAGTGGCTACTGTACCATCAACATTGGCAATGATAAGAAATGAGCTGAAATTGCTCATGAAATAACTATGATACCAATAGTGCGACTTAACGTTCGTATTCCTTTTCGCAAATTAAATTAGCTGCATGTAATCACCTTAAAAATTAAAAAACACATGAAACAGCCTATTTTTATTGCTCCACAACTAGCCAACTGGTCCGCGTAATACTTTGGATCATTCAAGTTGGAATTTACGAAAAAAGATGAAAAGGTTTTTAAAAAAATCTTTGATTGCTTCAAGTTTACTTAGAATGTTTTGTGAAAGGTTTGAAACTCTAAGTGTGGAATATGAAGACAAAAAGCTTTGGCGCAATAGTATAAGTTGTTTATTGACAAATGTGGACAAAAGCGTTCATTTCACCATTCAGGAACACAAAGAAGCATGAAAAATTAATTGATGATAAATGGCCCCGTGTAAAAATGTACAACAGGCAATGGGAGATAAGACAAAGCACGTTAGGACGTCCTCGTCACTTTATGGTACAATACTGTATGCAGAATCCATTGGCAGAATTAAAAGTACAATTTCCTCTCATAGATCTGCGGAGATGCCGATGGAGATTAACTTTCGCGATAAGAAATGATGGGAAATGACAGACGAAGCTAATCGAATACGCCACACATGCACAAGATTTAAAAAAAGAAAAAGGAATTTCACGAAATTTTGTGTACAATCGCCAAAAGATATCTGTATGAGCGTGCGTGTGTCCATTGGGTCCGATAAAATAATGAAGGCCTTCGAAAATGAATTGACGATAAAAATCAACGGAATTCCAATAGCCAAATAGCCTTTTCACATTATCTGCATTTTCAATCTACAGCGATACATATTTCTTCTGTGTATCTGATGACAGTGAAACATGAATATTCACAGCTATAAAAGTCAATCGACTGTGAGTTGAGTTGAACAAAAGATAAAGATGATGATGAGATGAGTTTATCAATGCTTGTCTCTTTCTCGCTTGCACTTGTCCTCTTGTTGTGTGATCAGACAAGTCTCAATGTTTCAATCGCATGTCATGTCATGGAATGAAATCAAATCATGGTGCAAAAGATAAATCTTAGACTACATTTTTGTGGAAGGGAAGGAGAAATGAAAACAAGATATACTAAAGGTTACTGATAATCACAGGTAAGATTTAAATTTCTGACTTTAGTTCATCACATTCAAGAAAATCTAAATTCATTCACATTTTGTAACGGTTGAGGAGTTATCTAGGCAGGAAAATGAAATGTGCATTCAATTCTTCAAAGAGTGAAATAAAAATTGTCATGCTGCTACACACAAACCCATATTGTACGTGTAGAAATGAATACCATTTGCCTAAATCTTCATCAATATCGTCACCGGTCTGACTACAGTATAAAACACAAGGTTGAATGAAATATTAGTATTTTAGAATTATAATCAACACAATGAGCGTGTAACAGTGTGAAAAGATAAGAGTAAAATTAAGATATTGAAATGTATTACTGTGGTTCTTCTTCTTGTCACTGCCACTTTCTTTCAGTTTCAGTCATTCATCAGCTCAACATTACTTGTCTTTTGAAAAATTGTCGCTATTATTAAGATTCATTATGTTATTTGTATAATTCATTTCTACAGCAATTCATAATGGCATATCACAGTCTGTTCATCAATACTGTCATCAAAATGAAAACAGCTGGCTAATAACCAACGCTTGTTTTTGGCTAATGAATCGTTAACACATTGTTACAATCAGCAACAACCCTCCTGAACCATTTTCTCATCAATATCCACTCAATAAGAAAGACCATAATGGATTTTGCTACAGATATGGGAAAATGCTTATTTTCTACTAATTCCCATAGCTTGTTAGGAAAAACATACTTGTAAACTGTATAAGTTTCAAACGATGAAGGCATGATTGACTTGACCGCATGTGTACACATGAGACTGATTGACTAATGACCTAGTAAAACAGTGCAGGTAACATAAAATAGCTTGTCAACAAATTCATAGAAGAAAATAGCGTGCCTTGAATTTCTAATATGGTGTACCTGTAAACACGTAGCGTTTATGATTTTTTATTGATTTGAATATAGCAGTAAAAATACTTGATCCATAACGCTTAAAAATGCAAAAACAACGGTGTGGTGTTTTTTCAAATGTGAAGGAATTTTTAGAAAGACGGTAGATTTTTCATTGTAATTTGTTCCTAGTTCCTGTATTCTAGCATGCCACACAACTTGCACTTATTTTCTCGCTTTGTCAGTGATCTGGATGATTACCCGGAAGACTACAAAAGGCTGATGATGATGATGCTAAATATAATAGTTTTAATAGTATGCTATTTACTGTATTGAACAAAACGGTACAAATAAACAGAGCTGCCTTTCACCTGTGCCGAGTTTCTGCTAATAAGTAATGGTTTAACTAAAAACATCTCCTATATAAATTTTGCATTGAAAGGTTATATTGCAATTACCACATTTGTATAAAATCTACATTTAAAAAAGAGGATGCAAATAAAGCTAAACTGATTATTAGCTTTTCTTCAATCCTTTAGCCAATTTGTTAAAAGAAAGAGCGTATAACAGAAAACGTGAGGTTTGATTTCTGCTCAAAAAAGCAAACACACAGGAAGTTACACTTTTCAACTGTTGAAAAACAAAATCATTCATTTTTGTTATTATTCATCCGTCTTTGTATCCTCCCACTTGTTCTCCCGTTGTTTTTTGTTACAGGAATAATGGCATTGAGAAATAATAGTTAAAGATAAGAATAAATGGAAGCATGGTTTTGAATACAACTACATATTATACAGCATTTCAATGTAGATTGTTGTTTTTTATTCAGAATCGGACATTTGTTTCGCTTGGCACGCCAAGTGTCTCAATATAGTTTTCGTCGAGAAATTGCACCTGCCTTTTGCATACACTTCAAGTTTTGCCACACGCTCCACTCCCTCCCCGGTTCATTCTTTATTTTGAAAATCAGAAAAT
Source organism: Orchesellides sinensis (assembly GCA_027744375.1). NCBI lineage: Eukaryota > Metazoa > Arthropoda > Collembola > Entomobryomorpha > Orchesellidae > Orchesellides > Orchesellides sinensis. The sequence continues at coordinate 12,478 of JAHZNG010000984.1, forward strand.
CCTGCTTGAAGTCACTAGATGAACCTTGAGGTAATAATGATACAGTAGCAAGAATATTGGGAAGAGCAATATTAACTTTAAACTTGTTTTCTTCTTGGAAAAGCAAGTTTTAGTTACACAACAGTGATTACGTTAATGCCATACAGCGTCTGTGCCTTCTTCCCCAGAAGTTATCCCTCCATCAGCGTATCATAATCGTAAAGCTGCTGTGCTGCATGCTGTCTTCAAGTGAACTTAATAAAATCCGCTATATCTCCTCGTTTATATGGAGGAATCATATAATTTCACCATCATTATTATCAAGAGTCACAACAATGAAATACGTGGAGCAATTCAATGCAACGTGCATTTTGTGTGCAATACTCTTTGAAATTTGTTAATACATATTTGGCTAATGTTATGATTTGATAACTTTTTTTTTCAGAAAGAAAATAGAATCAGTCAAGTCAACAAATTGATTATAATGATGATGGCCATTTTAAAATACACATCAAGAAATGAAGTTGTGACGGTTAAAGTTGAGAACACAGCAGGTATAAGCAAGGTTACGTCATTCACAGAGGAATTGTTGTGTGTCTATTGTAAAGAAAATATTCAGTTGGGTGGAACAGGGGGTGAAGAAAAACGAAGGAGACCTGGATTCAAAAAATACGTAATTCTTAAGATAACTGTTCAATGAATGTAAACATTTCGATGACTTCTGCTATTGGATTACTATATTGCTACAATTATGAAAGATTTCGTTGTGAAACACATACGTAGCTTCCCAATTTTTATGTATATGATGCTTTCCTTCGATTTGGCTAAAGTAAAAAAGGTTTATTATTACTTTGTATGTAGGTATTCTTTCAATAACGCCAGGTTCTTGAACAAACTCAATTCTGCGATGGATGTTTAAAGCTTTAAGTTCAATTCTCTGATATAGTTCTTCGAGCTTAAACGATCAAGCTGGTGCTCATCATAGCGTTTCCACTTCCGCTTTATCGTTCATCATGGAAAGTTATTAGGAGTTGTGAGGGATGAATAAAACAGCAAAAGAGAGTAACGGGATATCATTCCGGTTGAGCTATGAAATTTGTGTTGTAGAAAGTAATGCACAGTCATTATATGTATCACGAACCGTCTAAGATGTGTGCTGAATGTAGCTTGTTTGTTAAATTACAAAAATTAAAAAAGCTGAGAGCCAAAGAGGATCAAATAGTTTAAAATTATATTAAAAAGTTATTAAAACATCATATTATGAGTGTCCATCTGTTTCTACCGCTTACTTCACACTATTCATCGTGGGTGGCTTGAAGGTGTTTAATATTGATCTTTGGACCTTAAATTGCTGCAATATGTATATGGATACATTATTTCGGAATTTCAGTTCTTCGATTTCAGTTTGCAAAAAATCCTACTATCCCAAACAAATTCTTGTGTATCTTGACTGCTTGAGAAAATTGTAACTCTAAATTTTCATAACATTATTGGTGAAGTCCGGCAGCAGCTTCCCTATTTTTAGGAATTGATCCCCAGTAACGAATTTTACATTGTTTAAACGTAATTTAATAAAATAATTTAAAATAGCTTAAAAACGTATAAAACAATAAATACAAAATCAAATGACGAAGCTAGTCTCTTAAGATAGCATGAATTGCTAAAGTTGATAATGAATGAAAAACATATTTATGAACAAAGGCATGTGTCACTTTCGCAGATTTGTTGAAATTGAATTTAGATTACAGATGCAAATGTATGTATTATGAGAAAACCAGAACAATTTGAATACGAAACACAAAATGCTGTGATTGTTATACCTAAGCATGCTTAGAGAGGCTTATTCATAAGCATAACATTATTGAAAGCAGCACCTACACAATTAATTTCCCTTTTTTTGCTAACCCTCAGCCGGCGAAGAAGGCAAGGGTAGTTTATGCGAATGAATGCATTTATTATTCTCCCTCCCGCTATGAGCATTAGTGCAACAATGATCTGTGAGTGACCTCATATGAAAGTAATAGCCAAAATGAAGCTACATATATACTTCACCATCTACCGAAGAAGGGTTGCAGATTGAACTGCAGCAGGCCGTGCCAAAAATTAGCTACCAGTCAATATATGATAATAATAAAAGTGCCACTGACAATAAAAACCTAGTGCATAATTTCCTTTCAGTAATTTGGAAAAGGCACACACACATATAGAAAAGTAATAATAAAGCAATAACATCAACAATCCTCTTCTTCCACCTACTGCGGGGAATAAAAAAATATAATGAGAAAATGAAAATCGTGAAGAAGGGAAATCCTTTAAAAAAGAATTATTTCGAGTCAATCTTCATTTGTTTGGGTTACTCCATCTTTTATATATATGCAGCTTCTGCTTTTATACTTCTTATCAGAGTTGACCAGATTGAAAATGGATATAAAGAAGTGGAAGACCCGCACCATCACCACACGTAATGCATGGTTGATGTGTATGTAGGCATAATGCAGCAAGAAAATAATTTGAATGAATGAAATCAAATCAAATGCATTTCTTAAGAAAGCAAATCAAGATTTTTATACTAAAATGCATGTCCAACAATAAAAAATATTTTTATCACGTTCTCCACAAGATTAGCAAGCAAGGGGTATGGCCTATCTTTTTGTTAATAGAGCTTCATGTTGAACAAGCAAAAGTACAAATGATGACGAAAAAGATTATTATTATCGTTATTATTCTGAAGTACACAAGTTTTTTTTTGAAAAAATTGAAAATGTTAATGGAAGTCGTACACATTAACAAGCAAAAAAGAAGCATGGCTCTTCGTGTTTTCTGCTAATGTCCGAAAACAGATTGTTGGTGATATAGTTTTCTTTTTTTATATCGTATAGTTTGCTTGAGGAAGACAAGAAAGGAATGACTATGCGTATTTTACCACCTTGCCGACCAAAAAACAGTTTGTCATCTCAGGTAAGAAAATGAAATGTGCGCATGATGCAAATTTAAAAGGGTTCACATATGCGTGATGGAATTAAAAGACAAATGAAGATGATGAGAGTGGATGGGGGCGAAAATATTTTTGCAAATGGAAGGAAAGTATTCGTTTTCTTATAAGCAAGACAACGTGTGAGGTAAGACATCGTCTGTCGGTCAATGGGTTATCCGTAAAAGTGTTTTGTATTGTGGACAGTAGAGATGAGGAGATGATATTGTCTTCGTCCTATAAAACATGAGCATCTGCCCACCCGTGTGTGTCCACCGTGTGACAACTGTTGAAAAGACAAATTAAACATTTTCACCCACTCTTCTTTTCTCTTACAAACAGAAGAGTGCTACTTAATGCCCACTTCTACTATTTATACTACTGACGAACATTTATGTGAAATGCATGCATTAATTTGCTAGAAAATGAAACTTACATGATGCTTATACACAATCTACAGAAATATTTTAGAGGCAGTATGCAAAGTATTTTGTTTTTGGTATAAACGAATCCATATGTATCTTAAATATTTCTTATTCGATGGTTTTGTTGCCGGAAGCGGCAACAAATACTATATAGCCATCACTAGAAATGTTGTGGTTGTTTTCTTTCAAGACGCTGTACCCATAACGTTACAGTATGACAATTTTGTATTATGCACGGATGTCGCTTCACATCTTTATTTTGATTTTATATCTCCTGAGGCATATACCACTTATTCATGTCTATTCTCGTCATTTGTCATCAAAGTCGTCATTGTCGCTATCTTTTTGACACAATTCCTGATTCCCACAGTGGTTGGGCTCTAAGACTCGTACAGCTTAAGTGTTTGTGACACTTGAATTGTCAAAGCAAATCCTACACCTCTACAAACAGTATTTTTCATACACCAAGATCATGAATGGGTATTATTCAAGTTCCGGCTAAGTTCTAAATTTCCAAACTCCATTTTGTAAGGAAATACAATAGAAGTAATGAAAGCTTCTTGAAGCAAATTTTATTTGTATGTAATTAGTGTGCATACAAGTTCACATTTTTATGCATTAGTACATGTTTTTCCAACTTTACAGTACAATTTTACAAAGATGCGAAATTCAAATTCTAATTGCAAAATAAATTTGTAAAGATAATATTTAGATAGATCAAAGTAGGGAATGGTAATAATGATAATGATGATCTACGTTGCACATTGAATTGTCTGCAATCGTGCTTGTATGATAAGAATTTTACGTTATTCAGTATGAAAAAAATATGTAAATTAAATTCTTAAAACTAGAAAACAATATCTTAATTTTTTAATGACAACTTTAATATGTTTTAACAGATGCACACGGCACACACTGTAAATGACTTATTGCTATACAGCTAACAATTTTAATACAATATTTTGGTATAAATTAGTTTAGCATAATAAATTGATGTAATAAGTCAATCATCCTTTATCAGTTTTAAAAATCATCTTGTAAATTTGACTAGACTACTACATAAAACGTTTTTGTATGATTAATATTTGGATTGAGTTTCCAAAATTGTAATTTATTACGTATAATTAATCGGATGTAATAACACACGTTAACTGTATAACTTTTTATATACAGAGACAAGATAAACTTTCTTTGCTGGAACGTTTGTAATTACAAAGACATCTCCCTTAAACATATTGTCCGACTTTTATGCAGACATTGATAGCTGTTGAAGTGTAAATTGACCAAGTCCTGCTTATCAGATTAGAACAATGAAAGTAAAGGAAGGATTAGTCTATAGCAAATAATAAATTTCTACTGCAATGAATTCTTATCATAGTAAAATTATTTGTATAGCAAATTGTAATTTTAGTATACAAGTAACAAGTTTGTCTGTTACACTACCGATTCAGGCACATGAAATGCTTCAAGTTCTGTGATTTCCACCGTTTTTTCTAAATTACTTTTTATAACTAATGTATACAATATAAGTATCTTTAGGTAAATTTGGTAAATTTTGGTATATGTTGTACCTAAGCTGACTATATACTATATTTACGATTAAACTAGTATTTGTAGGGACAATTTCTTGCCTTGACTAACTAACGTTGATAATATGACATGACATTGACAAGAACACAAGAACCACAAACGTATGTAAAAAGAATCGTTTCGTTTTTAGGTAACAAATTCTTACTAAAAGCGATCTCCGAATCATTACATTGTTTTACCTTATGATTTAAGTATGTTAGGAATATATCAATTAATTCGGAATACAAAACATCCTAAGTAGAAATAATTAGTAAGTAATTAACTTTTTCCATACATATTTACATAAACTAAAAATAGTAACAATATCGAGATTCTTTTGAGATTTTATTTAACATAGCAGCGACGTTTTAAAAATGCCATTGTAATACATTAGGTATCTAATACATACACAATGAATGTAATCGTTTAAGATTTTAATATAAATTACTATGTACACATTGGACGGATTGCTCCATATGATAAGGGTTCACATTCATTGTTTTAACAATGATGGAGAGACGCTTTCTTATCTTACACACGGTTTTAATTACTGGCCTATTGTAAAATTGTATTTAAAACATACAATATGTAATGGCATCTCGGAAAAGTTACTGGCTAATGATAATATCTACTTTAATCAATATCAAATACTTTCAAAAATTCACATATTACCGGAATGTCTGCAGCAATTTTTCATCAAATAAACACCTTCATATCCATAGCTGAAGTCTTATAAATCGTAATCATGTACACACCACGAGAAAAAAATCTTGTTTTCTTATGAGTTCTCTTTCTTGCATCACTCTTTCAGGATTTTATACCTACTCATATAATAGGATAAAGTTTCTTGCGACATTGTTAAGTACGTATTGCTTATATACTTAATTGCATCAAAATTGGCGTTTAATATAATAGTTAAGATGACAATAAGTTATTCTCACTCAGTAACTTTACATTTGTCAAGAAAACAGAAAATAATATTAGCAGTGATAAAAGAAGGATTCATTCATGTTCTGTTTTTTACAATCATACTTGTTTTTATACATCAAACGCCTTTAAACTACAGGCTGTGTGTAATTTTAGGTATTGAAACTCCAACGGAAACCCTATAATTATCTACTACATTCAAACTCAATATGAAGCAATACATTAAATTATGTACTTTTGCCTGAAAAGGATTACTTTGTTGACAACGCAAAACCCAAACGTTTGCGTATTAAATGGTTTTGTTTGATGTTGATGATGAAAAACAGGGAGGTAGGTAAATAGGCAAACATAAATGTGCACATAAATAAAATCTGTTTGAACAAATAATAGCTTAAAATGTTTTGTATAGTAATGAGCTTGTGTAATCATCTTTTCATTGTGGCGTGTGATACTCTTATAATGGGTGTTTTAAATAATAATCTGCTACAGAACATGACCTCCAAGCTCGCTCATACTCATTAACTCCTCCAAATCGAGCTCATTTTCTAAGAAGCTGAGCCCATTCCTGTCATCCCACGCAATGGCGGCTAGCTCCTGTCCCAATGTGCAGCCAGGTTGAACCTGTGCCTCCAAAATAGCTGTAATGTTATTCAGAGTCGTAGATCCATTTGCATTATTGCTCCCAGACGTGTTGTTAAGTTGAATAGAGTACTGCTGACATTCTTGTTCTGTGAGAATGGGGACGTTTGAAAGTGTACTCATTTCAATTACTTCACTTTCAGCCGCCAACGCAGCCAAATCCTCTGGACTGAGACTAGCGTCCGACTCACATTTGATAACTTCAGCAGAGCCGTTGATAATGGAAGGGACAACGGCTACAGGGAGATGACTAACGGTACATGCAGTTGCCACCGCTGGAAGAGGAAACGTGGTACTGGGGTGACATGATCCCAATGAGAATCCGCAAGTTGCTGCTGTAGTTGTTGATGCCACCGTGGATGATTGACATGACATGGCCACTGTGGAAATGACTGGAGGTGGAGAAGCAGTTGTCGATACAGCGATAGGTGAGTTATTGGTGTTGTTAACTGTGGTTGCGGCAGTGGCAACATTGGTTCCATCAAAGGGTACCTCGATGGTATCCCCAATTTTCATTGTGTGCTCAGTTGTATTTCCGGTATGATTGTTGACATTGTTTGCAATTGAGTTCAAAACTTCGTTAACTAAGTTAGGGTCAGTTGTGCCAGTAGATGACGTGCATAAAACATACACACATTCTCCATTTGGACCATAAATCTTTTCAGCTTGGTTTAAATCGAAATAGCTTGTCATTCCAGTGATGCCTTGTGCGCTTTGCATTTCATCTGGGGTAGCTGGCGTAATATCAATCATTTGAATATTTTGCAATAACGTTATATTCTCATTAGAAGGTGAGAATGGTGCGGTGGCTGCAGCGAGTGGAGAACACGCTGATGATGCAATTCCAGCTCCGGAAGTCTGAATGTGTTGTAGAACACTGGATGGTACAACCGCAGACAATTCTGGGCTAGATGGGTTTGTAATCTGAATATGTTGATTACGAGTGTCAGACTGGGGAATGAATTGATCTTGCATGGGATTTGGGATCTGAAGCTGTATCTCCAGCTCTTGAGCTACCACTTGGTTGGACAAGTTGTGCTGATTTTCGAGACATGTCGGATCATCACATGCATGTTGGATGGGAATCGGAGGGCTTGTAGATTGTGCTGGTTGGTGGTGCGGATGCTGGTGTACAGACTGGCCGGGTAATGTGCCAGGCGGAGTTGCTGAGACTGGAGAGGCAGCTTCTCCTCCTCCACCAATAATGCTGCTGAACGAGGTATCTACTCCGTTGTTTCCCGACTGATTTTTTGGCTGCTTAGGTTTCTTTGGCGTGTTCCTCCTTTTTCGGAGTCGGTAAATCTTTTCTCCGTTGTCTAAAGACTCGGAAAAGACTGGATCCAGCCTCCAGAATCCTCCTTTCCCTGGCTCATCTTTGGAGCGGGGTATTTTCATGAAACATCGGTTGAGGGAGAGATTGTGGCGGATGGAGTTTTGCCAGGCTGGATCGGCATTTCTGTAGTAGAGAAAGTTTTCACGGATCCAGGCATAAATTGAGCTAAGGGTCATCTTATTCTTGTTGGCACGCATGGCCATGCATATTAGGTTGGCGTAAGAGAATGGTGGCTTTTCCTTCTTAACCGTCCTGCAATTAATACAATTATCGTCATAATTTCTATTGCGCACAACTACAAACTAATTATTAAGTATCGCAAATCCATTTTTTACCAAATTAAATCGGAAATGAAGTTACACAACCTGTAAGCAAGTAATTTACATATACCTGTATTCATGAAGTTCATGCTCTTTTAAAACAGGTATCCTACTAGACTTCTTTGGAGCTGGCTTTGGGCTAGCTGGTGGCGTGGGAGGACCAGGAACAGTCAAAATATTGATATTTTGAAGCCAAGTTAAAGATGTTAGATCATCACAACGTGGGGGCGACATGAAACCGTCATTTGAATCCGTCATGTTTTCATCGGTATCCATCTGAAATCAACAAACATTATGGCAAGGTTTTCATTACTTTTTGTGGCCATTTCATTACTCTTATTTATGTACTCTTAAACTACATCATTTTCACTGTCCCATTAAATATGCATACAAATAGAATGAAATCAATTCTGTAATTTTCAAAAGAACCTTTGGGGAACCGCTTTTGACTGCTATCTGATGATTGTACACAGAAGAGAATATGATTCTCTGCAAGCATAATTTCCCTCAAAGTGTCCTCATTCTTTATTCCCATCCCGTATTCATCATCATCATTCACAAAACTGCTCCGCAAAAGGGCAAACATACACAAGGAATAAAAACAGGAGAGAGTGGAGAGCGAAAAGCAGGTTTACAAAAAGTAAAGGGAAAGCAAACATTCACCCTTTCCCTATCCATATTGCATAACGAATCAGGCAAATAATACATGCATACGTTTGTACATATGCACTCAGCGTAATTTCATAGAAGAGAGTCTTTCCATATTATATTTGCTCGTATTTGCTTCTCTGAAACAGGTACATTTTTATGGAACAGGTAAAAAGCAATATATATTTTGGTAAAGGTTCTTGCAGCAAACCAGCAGCACCAATTTAATAATACGGGAAGTAGAAAGAGCTAGGTAGAAAAAGGAATTATATTGTGTAAGGACAGATCATGAATTTTAGATGTCGAGAAAAGTATGTCTTTTTCTTCCCCCTCCTTTTTCCGTGCAATTCGTACTTATCGTCTCATTTTCTCTTTATATTCCATTTTCTACTTGGTTTGTTCAACAAGAATTGACCATATTATTCTCTTCTATCATATAATGCATACGTATGTACATATCTTCATTTACTTTTATATAACTCTTACCCGAAAGATTCATCTTTAATGCTATTAAGTATTTTGTTTGAGTATCTTTCATTTATTTCCAACAAAAATTGATTTAATTTTTGATTGTAATGAACCAGTTTTTACAATTTGCTCCCGTTTATAGATGTTCACAGATCTGTGAATCTAGAATTTTAAACAAATGAAGCAATATAAACCATACGATTGTTGGATCTACCTAGCAAATCAATGCCATATGGGTACACTACCGTTGTCCGTTAAAAATTTCTACAATAACAATTGCTCTGTCCTGAATATATCTGTTCGAGTAATTTTAAAAAATGGGAGCACAAATACGAGCTTGACTTATAAAAATGGAATGTGTATTACTAATGTACATAAGAATTTTATAGTAGGAGTCATGTTCATGTCCTATTAGTGGTCATCCCAGTCATACCCGATTGCGTTTACTTATCTGCCAATTCTATGTATGGCAGTCAGAACTTTCTACTTCTCCACAAACAAGTCGAAAAAAGTTTCAATGATATTTTATTACATGCTTGTACACATCACTTTTGTGCCAGACCAAATTCCACTATCAGATCGTAGTGAACATGGATTAACGTAAGCTCTTTTACAAAAGAGCTTCCTTCATTTGTCCTCCTCCATTCGCTATTCTAACGAAGGACGATAGAATTGGTTTAATGATGACCGTGATGGAAAATGCGGTGGGCTCGATTGATAGAGGTGGGAAACTCTATCTCACATACAATACATATGTATATACAGCACCTGACGAACTATATCTATGTACCCGGTGTGTAATTGGGGATCTCGGGAAATGTAACATATTTCAAGTAACGAATGCCAGACCGTATGCTGGCGCTTGTCATTTAAATTGGTCATGTAATAAAAGCACCGAAGCCGCCATTCTTTCCAACAAAGATCTATGTATACGTATGTACGATTTGGTTGCATGATGCGGTGTGCATGTATCTGATGAAGATATACAATTTCTGAGTTTCCCAGATACAATAGTTGGAGAAGAGTTTTTTTGAGGAGTCCATACACAAGACAGAAGCATGCACGACAGTAAAAATTGGATTTATGGATAATTCTCTTCAATCGATTTTTAGAGTGGAGAGACAAAAAAGAGAAAGGAAAGAGAAGTAAAAGCAAAATCTAAAAATCCTGGACAAAATCATATACCTATGGCAGTAGTTTGGTTTAATACTATTACCCATAGAAGAATGGGAAAGCCTGGAATAGTTCCATTACAAAAACAGATGAATGTATTCACGGATAAATTTCACGGAAGAGATAGATGGATTTTTGTTTTCCGCTGGCACGCAATCCTACAAAAGCCACTCGAAACCAGAGTCACACTCGTAAAAACAATCTAAAAAAGTTGCTTCCATTTCGAAAGTTGTTGATTACTGAAATACGCTTGGCTTATTGTTTACGTTTTATTTTAAACGCATGCAGAGCTTTCTCAGGGAAAGAAGATATACTCGACCAGGTAATTTCCTACGTTCTGAGATGGCATGAGATTTCGAAACAGGTCAGGACAATAAAATTACTCGTAAAGAATGGAAAATTAAGCGATTTATAGAACCGACATGGATTGCCTAATAAATATGGATAGGTTGAATGAAACAGAGATGATGGGTATTGGGGGAACAATTCTACGAGATGAAAATAAAATTTAACCTGCTTCATCATCATCCGAATCTTAATCATCTTATTTCGTCATCACCCCCCTCACCGCTAACATCATGATGAAAATCAACCTGCAACCCCACCAAAATCCAATCTAAAACTCTTCTTCATCGTCATCATAAACTTCATCATGCCATGGAGAGCATAGTACCATTATAATCGTGTATATGAAAAGTGAAAAGGAACAAAAAGCTGTATGGAGCTCACACACGCTCCAAAATAGTAAATAAGCAGTAATAACAATTTTCACTCCCGCTTTTAAATCCCCCAATCAACAAAATGCAACTGGAGCAGGAACCGTATTTAATCCGTATCTACACTATTGTGTAACACTTGCTGTTTTTCTGTCAAATACATACCTATGTATTGTTGAACCCTATATACCTGCATTTACATACTTTTTATACAAATATCCCATTATTCCTGCACGACACATTTATGAATGAGTGTTGTAAATATAACTTATATGTACTTACTTATATATCGTGTACACATTGAGAGCTTCTCATATAGTTGCTTGCAACGAAATATTTGTTAAAATTTGAGAAAAGGATTTTCTATGCATAATCACCTAAAAACTGGAGAAACAGTCAGTCATCAACACCGCTGTATGCAGAGGTGGTATATGTATTAGTGTATTTGGTTGAAATACATTCGCATTTACATTCATGTGTACCTGTCTTTGTCAATACATGCAAAAGCCCATGATTACTGTGTGTGCTTTCACGGTTTCGTGCCAGTGCCACTCACTTCAGAGCTTGGCATCATACCTTGATGTTGTTTCTGTTTTTCTTCTTGGGCATACATTAAATTATAAGAGATAGACACTCTAAAAGGGATCGTTTTTAATCCAACACTTGCTCAAAATAATGAGCGTGTTTTTAGCTTTTTCACATTTAACCAGGTAAAACAGGGAGAAACTCCCGTTAGCGTAGCACCACCAGCCATTTCCAGCATTCTTGTTTATTGCATGAGATTGCAAGATTTAAGCAGTTGTTTTTTACAACAGTTTACCACCCCACCGCAGGATATAAACCTTAGAGTAGGTCCACTCTAGCCAATTTGCATCTGAGCAAACGGATACATGGTTTACGCTAATAAGTAAAGTTAACAAGCATGCACAAGAGTATACATATAACCATGCTATGCTTATAGTCTGCTATGAAGTACCCAATTTGCAAAGGGTGATTTTATTAAATGACGCAAGTGACTGATTGGGCATATAGCATGGCATTTTAGAGATGCGAATCAAAAGACGAAGAACAACAGAATTAAGGGCATTTTTAGGTTATGCTTGAGCAGTATGAAAATATTCTTCTTCCCTTAATAAAAGATAGATTAGATATGGCATAGCCGGACTACTCTACAAAAATTCAGCTTCTCTCTACCTTTGCCGTTGTCCATTCCAAGTCACTGACTTAACTTTTCCGGAGGGAGAGACTTGTGGTTGGTATTTCGTGTGTTGGAATGAGCTGGCTTGCAACCAACTCTTTGATTACGAAGTGGCGGCATGTACGTCGTATTATTTCCTGCCTTTCTCACTTCCCTGGTATAAATATACCTGTGTACCTACGTCCACCTTTGTGATTCAAATCTCATTTCGAGCGTCTATAACGATGACTGCATTATTAAAATGCCAAGTAGAACCACACTGTTAACCAACAGCTGCTGAATAATCTGACCATTACCACATAAGCATATAATGTAACATCATATATGATATCTATATATATGAACTACTCCATCCAAGAGTAAACAACACTAGAGGAATTTCATTTCGTAGGATGCCAACCATTTTAATTTTCTTTACTACTAGCCAGGATGAGGCGGAGCAGCCCCGAGAAAATGATTCAAATAATGACGAACATTTTCAGAAGAGCTTTCTTTTTCCATTTCATTTCCCAAGAGACAGAGAGGACATAATGGTTGATGGAGAAGAAAGGAAAAAATGATTGGCTTCTTATGTATTTATTGCTTTGTCTTTCTCTAATGCATGAAGAATGTATACACGTACAACACACTTATGGCTGTAGGTATATACACAAATGTATGTGATGCTTCCATATGTATGCAAACATTTCATCCGTTCCATTGCAGCAGTCGTTCTTTTTTCTTCTTCGTCTTTGTCCACATCGTGTGTGGATACACACGCTAAAAATTTAAAGTGGCCAATATAGTCAATGTCCGATGCTCGAGAATTCTCGGATGATTCTCGCATCGCGTCCTAGAGCCTAAGCATCATGATATGCCATGCGTCCCTCCACCCAAAGCACAAGCACAAGAACCCACCTCTTCTTTCTCTTTTCTAGTTTTTCTCTGCTCAACCCGAAAAAATCCCGTGTAAATAGCAGCAGCACACTACCACGTCTGGTGCGTTGCTACATGTAAGGAAGAAGGAGTCTTTTAAAAGTTGACCGACTGGATCTTTTAAAGGTATGCGGTGTATATATGTAAAGTTTTTTTTGCATAGGTACGTTACAAAATAATAATATGCGTGTTGTTTTATACAATCCTTGGTTGCTGCTATTATGTACATTGCCTTATGTCATTTTCTCCCTTCCACCCTGCCTTGCTCTCTTTTCCTTCTCTCTCTCGAAATCCATCCATCCACTTGCCTCGCTATTATCATTAATTATTCACATGAGACAGGATACTTACTTCTGCTTCAAGTTTAACATAAAGCAGACCGCAGTGTGAGTATATATGTGTATATATATGTATACCTTTACTGCAGATTAGCAGTATCCCACAAGCTAAAAGTAAAAACTGTTACATGAAAAAGGCAGCCAGTGTACAATCATTGTATATATTTTTTTTTGTTCTCGCATATAGACTAACAATTGTAATCTATTTTTTCGGTCCAACTCTCCTCTCCCTTTATTACATAAGGATTGAATTTCATATTTTGTCCATTTTGTACGAATACTCGAAACAATATCCAGTTTATGCAAGTCTGCCATTGTGAGGTCATATATATAATAAACTGAAATCGTAATGATGAAAGAATGATTATAGAGATTTTCTATACAGTCATATGCAAATAGTGTGTATATGTATATGAACGTAATGCAAAAGATAAAAAATCTTTTCATAACTGCAAAAAACTATATAGCTAGATCTCATGAAAGGACAAAGTTATTCTGTATAGCCAATACAAATTTTATATTTACATTATAATAAACTTTATCCTTCCTTTAGCCTTACAGACGTTATTTGAGAGAAGAAAGCACCAAGCCATTATCATGATTATGACTAAGCCAGCAATAATATCCAAATGAAAGAGAAAGAAAAAGTAGAAAGCACGAAGGCAGCAGCATGAGAGAGTGAGTCAGCAAACAGGAACACAACAGGAACATGAAGCAAAAGAAAGAAAAGAAATCATACAAAGTCATTTTCTTTCTTTCTCAAACTCCCAACAACAACAATCCAACTACCAAAAGCTACTCTTTTTTCTACATCTTGACGAATGAAGGAGGTTTCCTCTATGAAGACGACGAGCGAAGGAGAAAACGATGCGATCTACTTTTCCAACTCTGTCATGAATCATGAGCCCAAAAAAGTTTCTCTCGTGTATGACTAAACTTCAAGAGTCATATATCTTATAAGATTAGTTTTTTCTTTTACTGCGGCTGCTGCTACCAGAACAGTAAGCTTTTTATTCTTCCTTAGTACAAGATTGCATGCAAGCTTCCCTGCTACTCGAAAACTCCCAGGAGACCATTAGGGCCTCCTATAAGATTTTATGACTATTCTTCTGGTCTGCATGGTCGTCCAGCAGAAAGGAAAGTCTTTCCTTATGGTCCCAAGTCGTAATAGCAGAGCTGAAAATGTGGCTCGTCTCTATTTCCTATATAGCCTCGCGTAGCACGGCTGCACCTGCTTCTTCATTTTCTCTTTCACGTCAATTCCTAGAAAGAAGCAAGAGAGCAGCTGCAAAGGAAAATAGAAAGAAAAGAAGCAGTACCCAAAAAATGGAGACGCAGAAAAGGAAAAGACTAGCGAACTAACAGAGGGGAAGAATTCTCATGTAGCTGGCATGCAACCTCTAAGACTTTGAGCGTCTAGATTTTACTTATGCATGTAATGTACACATACAATAAGTATATTATATAAACATACGCACGATCAATATTTTGCTTCCTGGAAGAAGGACAGGAAGATTCCTGTGAAAAAGGGTACAACACTGCTGCTCCTGTTTTCTAGCACGTCAAGTCAAAGAGAGAATATTCATTCTCTCTCCATTCTTCTTTCATTTCAACCCACCATTTTGAGAGAGAACATTAAAGAAAGTAGAGAGAGAGGAGAGAAAGGCCATGAATAAATTGCAGATATCCTTATCCGTCTTCTATAAACATTCCTCATCCATAGTTCAATACACTTCACATTCCTTTTCATAATGAGAAAGAGAGAGAATGACAAGGAGGACAATCAAGTTAAAACGAAGAAGACAACAGAACAAGGTTGAGCAGGAGAGAAGTGGGAAGGCACGAGGGACGAGATAAGTAAAAAGTATAGTGGTATGGTACAGAAGAGAAACATTTCATTACATGAATCATTCGATGTCATGAGAGAGTAAAGAAAATAAGAGAAGGGAAAGGCAAACAAGGAGAAAGAGAAGGAGAGCTTAAGATGATAGAGGCATGAATAAGTAAAAGGGAAAAAGTGGAATAGGATCGTTAAAGGAATGAAAACGGACGCAGCATTTTGAAGAATAGATGACATGCCACAACAACAGCACAACAGTTATGTACATGCATATATGAAGCCAAAAAGGCAAGACGCTTATTGTGTCGTTTTTAACGGAAATTATATACATATGTGTATATAAATTATAGAATGAGGACGTAAACATTGGTATGTGTAATAGTATAGCCACTTTTATGCATGATGATGGTAGTAGTGGAGCTGTCTATGAGGAAAATGAAAGATACAATATATTCGCTATAAATATAGTGGTATATTATGTACTATATTCGTAGTATTCTGTCATCATAATAATGGCATCCACCTGAGAGCTCTTCGCTCCTATTTTCTTCCCTTTATTATAGTTTCTACGTTGGCTTTGACTTGCTTCGTTCTAGTCATATTCTTTATCCTCTTAGAGAATATTTGATGAGCAAGAAGTGTTTCTCTGAAGTTAGTAAAGAATGTATATAGCGAAGAAGCTTTTACTTGCAAGACTACCTCATCCACAAAATCTTTTGAAAACCATATTTTTCACTTCAAGGTTTCTACCATGAATGCAAATCTTTTGGTGTAGACTATTTTTTCTCGTGCTTGTAGACATTTCATAACATTTTTTTTCAATTTCAAAGAAAGCTGTCTTTCAGAACATCTAGCTAGCAGAATACATTATCTTGAGATGAAAGGACATTGTATTAGATTCTCAGTCTAAGGTTTACAAACTTTCCCCTGCGTGATTATATCTTGCATGCAGAAGCCTATACAGAACAATTTCTACAACTAGTGATTCGCCCAAACAGACAATATTGAAACCTTTTTGTTAACATCATCGTTATCATCTCTTTTAGCCAAAAAATGATAGGCATTGCTAAAAAAAGAGGTGGGGATGGGAATTCAAGTATGAGTATGAATGTATGTAATTTCCGAATAGGTTGAGCTGAAGAGGAAGCGTTTTTTGTATGATCTAAATAGATTTTCCAAAGAGATAGAATTCTATGTTATGTATGTAGAATAGTATATAATGGTATTGTATAAGTAGTTTTACAAGAGGATACTTTACAAAAACTCATATTTCACGCAGAGTACCAACGAACACACATATCTGCACACAATACTATTAAACACATCATAAATATAAGCTAGATGTATATACGTATGCATTCACGTCGAAAAGACAACTTACAGCAACTCTTTTCCTTCTTTCTCCTTTCACCACACAGCAGTAGGAGGGATGTACGGGATAGAAAACCTATTATCAAAAGTAGTCCATACAATTCCCATGAATGTCTATAGCCTGTAAAGCACACAAACGCAACCTCTCTTTTTCTCTCATGATGGAAAATTGTGTGTGATGTGTTTGAATGCGGATGGATAGAGAAGAGAAAGAGTAAACCTGGTCTTTTGCTATAATAACAGCTTTAATCGTTATAGTCCTCTATGAATTCGTAATGTTACATAAAGGATCGGATAAAGAAGAGGATAAAAGAGGACGCAAGCCGTTGGTGATGGAAAGAGAAGGAGACAATTTTGACAATTGACAACAACGACGTATATAGAGAAGAGTCCTGTGTGAGCATATATTTATATACCTATCAGTCTATCTGTGTACCTGTTTAATATTATGAGGAGTGGAATTCTCTACGGGTTAGTCTGAAAAGGGACGTACTACTTCAGGTAGAGTACTCTTTCTCTCTCATCTAAACATATCTTTCAATTTCCTTTTCCACAACGGTCGCATACACATGTATGTAAAAGAGGAGGAAAATTTATATAGGAATGAATGGACTACCAGAGCCATGTCCAATTCGTAGGATGAGAAAAAGAGAGAAAGAAAGCTAATCTAAAATTTATAGAGAGAATCCTATTATTTTTTATCATGCCGACTACGATGGCGCAATAGAACAGGATTAGTTTTTTAGATTGCCTTTACGTGTATGCTTACAACTTTTCGTCTTCAGGTACTTCACCATTTCATGTTTTATAATATGTATATATTATCGTCTAGTACTTTTTCGTACGCTTTATAGTACGTATCCTGGTTTTTCTATCATGATGATGATACAAGTGGTAGTTGAAATTTTTGGTGCTGCTGCGGCTTCTACATATTGAATTTCGATTTTATACCTTTTGGGCTGGATATTTTGGGACACAGAAAATACTTTTGATGTTTTGGATGTCACTTTCTTTGTCAAGCCCCACCAGCCTAAGTAAATGGTTATTGCTACATACGTAAAATGTATGTAGCAATTTTTGCGTTGGATTAAATAAATAGATGGATAGATGCAGATAGGCTCGAAGGGGAGTAGCCTTTCTATAAAATATGAATGAATAGAAAAAGGTACGGAGGGAGATAGTAGAAGTTTAACGATTGGAACATCATTACAGTAAATGCATGACATACATGAACATGGATTCGATTCCTCTCTTCTCTCTGTCTCTTTGTCAGACCACTGAAAGAAATTGGCATTTTGGAGATACATAGAATGTACGGATTGACAGATAAGAGGAAATAATAATATCCTTTCTAATAACAAATAATAACTTGGACACAATATGCATAATAGATTATGTTCTTCTCTAGATTATGTTTTTCTGTTGGCTCCATCTTTACATACGAATTCTTTTCAATTTCTGTGTATACAGACTTGGACATCCATGAAACCACTTAAAATCCCTTATCAATACACATAATAATATATCTCAAGATGAAACGTTGACTCTATCTGACTCAAACATGACTTATAAAATTGTTACGACGTAACGTATTACGGTTTGTGACCAACACAATGACAAAAACATAGATGCTTTGGTTGAATAATAAGAGAAAGTAGAAGGGATAAAATGGACAAGGAAGTATATCTTCTACGTTTGCATATGGACAACATGAAAGGGAAGCATTATTACAGACAGACACAATATGCATAATAGATTATGTTCTTCTCTAGATTATGTTTTTCTGTTGGCTCCATCTTTACATACGAATTCTTTTCAATTTCTGTGTATACAAACTTGGACATCCATGAAACCACACAAAATCCCTTATCAATACGCATAATAATATATCTCAAGATGAAACGTTGACTCTATCTGACTCAAACATGACTTATAAAATTGTTACGACGTAACATATTACGGTTTGTGACCAACACAATGACAAAAACATAGATGCTTTGGTTGAATAATAAGGGAAAGTAGAAGGGATAAAATGGACAAGGAAGTATATCTTCTACGTTTGCATATGGACAACATGAAAGGGAAGCATTATTACAGACAGTCAGTTGCAAGAGCAATCAAAGTCCAAACTTAGGCTTCTCCGGTTTCGTTTCTCTGCCATCATCATGAAAAATAATGATAGTTTGCTTGCGTGCATCGTGAAGAAGAAGGAGAGAAGAGAAGGGAGAGAATTTTTTTATGATACAAAAATACTAGCATGCAAAATAGGAGCAGGAACAACGAAGAGTAAACGTCCAAAGCATTCGGGACTCGGAGAATTAGAAGCCCACCACCTAACACGATCCGAGAGAGGAGAGCGAACGGACGGCAGACGTTGTACCTTGGTAAAAAACATGATATTGTATAGACCGAGAAGGGATGCGTTTTTTTTGCAGAGAGAGAGAGAGAGACGAAGAAGTCAGTGTAGAATATGGTACGTGTGGTATGCAGAGAGTAGACACACACACGAGAAGGGATTAAGTTGCGCCATGATTTTCTCCAATCCCCAGCAGCCTTTCACCATCTCTCTATTGCTCTCACAGCAACTGGCTCTCTCACTCTCCTCCTTCCTATTCAAGTGAAACCCAATGAATCCCTTTGCGAATGAATATATACATGCATACTAGGGAAACAGCACGGAAAGCGGGATCTAACTGGATCCGATACTCATTGTCCATATAAAATTGTACTATATGAATAATGAAGAAATCTATTCATGTTACATGCAGTAAACATACAATGCCCGCATTCAATCTCTCTCCCCGCTGCTCTCTTTTTCTCTCGTGTTTCTCCTTTGTAATATGGATCATAATATATGAATGTTCTACGTGCGGCTTCTACCTGCTTCACGATGAGTTCCGAAATAATAAGATCTCTGCTAGTCTACTAAACTCCTCTCTCTCTCCCTTCTGTTTGCTGCTTTGGAAGCCTATTTGATCCCTAAGCCCATTAGGATATATTGCTTGGGTACAAGTCGTACCATGCACAGAGAGTGGTGTGATGATGGATGAAAAAATAGAGATCGTTCTTCTTAAAAGCCTACATCATAATATCATTATATAGTCTATGTGAAGTAGCATCCTGCATGATAATAAAAATCTTTTTTGGAAGGAACGAATGAATGGTTTTGGCTGAGTTTGTTAGACGTGTTCTGTTTGACGATCCGGGAAGCCATATTACTTTCTCGGGGAGAAGCACAAGATGATGATTATGGTTACAGTTACAAAGAGTGGGAAGAGTATACTTATCGAGCAAGGTTGTTGGGCATGGTTATATCTGGTGATAGTGAGTTATTTTTTGGTTGCACAGCTTAACTATACCTATACTTTCATTACGAAAGATAATTAATGATACTTTCCAACAGTTATGCTTTCTTTGATACCACTATTTTGTAAATATACTGTATAACATATGCACTATTATATATGAAGTTGTTCATTGTAAAATACTTGAAAATGATTTTCCTTACCTTTGATTATAAATTGCAATAGTCCAGCCAGTCCAGGAATGAAATGATCTGGTCCAGATGTACGACAACAGAATGATTGTTGAAGACTGAAGTCAAGAAACCCACAAAAATTAAAGATGACGACACCAACTCCACTAAACGCAATACAAGCTTGTCTGTTATACTGCCAAGATGAGAAACACGATATTACTTTGATAATGTCTTAGCGTTTGGTTTTGACTGAGATCAAAGTGTATTTTTCCAGCTTCTTATTTCGTTCTTCTGAATTTTATTTTATTGCTGTTGTTGATTATTATTACAATTTTTGGATGATCATGAGAATGGCATGCGAAGAGATATGAGAAATAAAAATACTATCCTTATGAGAATTCTTTTGATGCTATACTTTTTTGACTACATGATCATCATCACGTCAATGATGCTTTGAGCTACTAGAGACTACATCCGAGTACGTACTATGGGCATTAAGTGCTCATTTTATTAGCTTTTATTCTTTTCTACTAATGGGCCGACTGATAAGCAAATTACCAAGTGATTTGAATCTGAGATCTTAAGCTCGTTTTTCTCTCAGGGATCAACTTCTTACGAAGATGTTTTTGAAGTTAGAAATTATTACTTTAAGCTTCCTAAGCTATTCCTTCTAACAAAGAATATGGTGATCTCTTGTTTCGCCTTCTTCATGAAATCCCATATTACGAGTTTATTCTCGAAAGTCCGAAGCTATAAGCTGCCGCGTGTGTGTATCTATCTACTTATTATTATCCACTTACTTTTCTGTGATGATGTTGGAAGAAACGAAAAGTTCTCACAGGGCACGTAGTAAATACATGCATACATATGTATTGTATTCTGATAAAACACACACGTTTCTCTATATTCACTCGTAAGACACGATCTTCTCAGTTTAATCCTGCCTTTACAGAAAGTCCTACTGTGCTCTAATAAAGAGATATAGTCTGAATGATTCACTTAAAAATTATTACTGAAACAAACGGCTAGGTACGCACTCTGAATAAACTAGTGCTGAAGAACTTTGTCCTCCCATTAAAATCTGCATGAGCTTGGGTCAACTGCACAAGTTACGTTATGCAAAAGGGAAAAATAGTGCATTGTAGGATCCAATATCCAATGGCGGATGATGCGACTGGCTGGGATGTCGATGAACATCTCCTCTGGATTGGATGCAGATATATGGATCTCTCGCTGTGTGGAACAGCTCAGGCACACTCTGCTGTACGTTCCGTCTCCGTCTTCGTTTTGTCGAGAAGTCACTAACTAACATTGCAGTTTGCAGTCTCTTTCCTTCTACCCGACTCTAGTGATGTAGTATGCGGTGATGATGACTGCAATAATATTTAGGTCGATGGTTAGTTGGTGACATGATCACATCATGCAGAGGAGAGACCACCGAACCCAATTTACTCTAGATGGCTTGTTACGTGATATCTCTGATGGAGGATGAATAATTCCACTGAACCTGATACCTTATTTCCCTTTAATGAATATATTAAGAATAAATGTTGTTACTTGTTGTATTTGATGAGGTGGCAATTGTATAATTTAAGCCGTTATTAAATATTCATATTCATATAATATGGAGATTCAAATACCTTCTCGATTCATCTATAGACATAATATCTGTGTCCTATTCAATAACATCTATTCAACATTCTTGGAAATGAAATTTCTTGTGAATTTGTTTTCATGCATAGACCAATCAGATAAAATGTCAATTTTTTAAAAGCTTCTCCAAGATTCAGTATGCCACCATGCACCACCTGCCCGAGAAGACTAAAATTCTAATGAAATTGCTTTTAATGAAAACAATGGTTGTAACTCGTATAAAATAGCACATTAAGATGACAAAAAAAGAATGCATACAAAATGATTCCTTGTCGTTTCTATTAAATTTTACAATATATTTACAGCATATATAGGGGCTGAATATTGACGCAGTAATATCATCATAACTTACATAAATGCATACAAAAAATTTAAAATCAGAACAAAATTAAAATCCTGTTCAATGAGAGTTTATAAATCTTTAAGTAATATAACCGTTTATCCTATCTGCATAAAACAAATGACTGAAAACTATGAAAGTCTCCCTTTGTACTAACTTAATCTCCTTGATCCTAACTATGTTTATAAATCTACTTGCTGGATATGTACATGGAAATAAAGAATAAAAAAATGACAAAAACTAAAAGCTAACCTGAGTGAGTGTGTAGAGTGGTTTGATACTAACGGCAAATGGTAGTAGGCTAGGCAGAAGACCAAACCAGGGGAACGTGCGCTCTTTGTGAATTTTTGTTATTGTTTTTATTACTACTTTTATAAGAGCAGTAGCCAACACAATACACCTTTCCCTGGACTTGTTCGTTGGGCACACTTACAGTCAGTCCCAGTTGTTCTCTCTTTGACGTACTCCAAAATACTGCTACATTTATTCTCTTCCCTTACCTTGATGACTAGTTCGAGGTGCTGGGCTATGCTCTGCGGTTGAATTGAAGTCAGCCAGACACGTACCAAATACGTATATATGTAACTGTAACTAGATTGGTTCTTTATGATCTGTTAGACTGGGAAGGAAATCGGGCTGGAGTGGGTTTTTAATATGCCAGTAAGAGAGACCAAGAATATCTTCCATTTGGTTCATTTCAGGTGGTCGAATAGAGTTGGTATTCAAAATTGGGAGAAGATTTTTTAACCCCGAATTAAAGCAAATCCACAAGTTCACAAGACTAGATAAAGTTGTTTGTTTTGTATGCTAGTGGTTGTAAATGTATGACTGAGGTTTCCACTAGGTAAAAGTAATAAAAAGTAGCAGTATTTGTTGCATTCCTAGTATAGTTTCGTAATTGCTTATCATCATTAGCTCATGATTTTTACCCCAAACGGTCACCGAAAGCTTCTGTTTCTCATTTACAACCGTTGGGGACGATTTTTTTCATTTCAACATCCGGGAGATCATTTTACCCCTGCCTTATATTGCTCAAACTTACAGAGAGGAAATGAAGCGAGAGAGAAATATGATGTGATGGTACTGAAGAACAATAATAATACACAGTAATAATCATAATGATGAAGGGCAAATATACGCAATCTTGATGTGGATGTGAGTATCCAGGTAAAAACCAGTTCATCTTAATGAGACGACGAAAAGCATCATCGGATGTGATATTGTCTGCCTTAGGAAATATATCATTGTGGGAGGGGAATAGCATAAATGAATGTACCTATTCTCACGAATTCCATATTTATACTACTATTCATGTGTATATACCTTACTACGTAGGTAGACATAATGTGAGAAGATAATATTTTGTGATGTGATGCGCTTATTGTGTTAAGGCATCATCAAACTATTATCATCAAGAGCAACAAAATAAGCAACATGAGATGATGTGAAAAAAGTGGAGGAAATGAAGCCCGAATTTTTTCTCTGTCTTTCTGCGTAGCACAGGTGAATAGGCACTTAATACACACACAAGTGTTCATGCATTAATTGTATCTCCATAAATGCACTTTGTTGCTGACTCTTTGACTGCCATTATGATAGCAAAATAAAATGGTAAAAAATGCAGAAGACGAGCCAGCCTGTTTCCCTCAAACTCGCTCTTGTTCTGCATCATCATTGTTTTCCTGTAGCCAGCAAAAGAGCATCACGTTTAGATTTTGTTTGCCGGAGAGCAGATAAGTTATGATGAATAAGAAACAGCATCAGTTGCTCGTAGAGTAGTTGTAGGAGGATGGAAGCTATACGGCTTTTTTATGCATCCCGTTTTTTCACATCTCAATACCGGATGCCCCTTCAAGAAGAAAAAGTGAAGCCAGTTGGACAGCAGTCGCACGTACCTTTACACATCTTCCCGTGCAACAAAAGAAGGACATGACGGGATATTAAAATGAAAGGTAAGCATTCATCCAATTGCAGAGAAAAAAAACTTGACAGACTTCCGAAGTTTAAGAAAAAGTCAAAAAGATTACATAGGTACAATTTACACAATTAACCGGTATCATAATGGGTGTTTTGTTATACTATTAGTTTGTTGAGACAATATCTAGTTTTGTCATATATCGTCATCAGCATAAGATCATTGGAAGAAGCAAGGCTAAAGCTATATGTACATGTAAGACACTAAAGCTATATTATGTATCTGTAGATCAAAATTTAAGTTATATTATGCAGAACGGAGATAAAAGAGTAAACACTAAAGCTGAACATTATAATATTTTTAATTTTCTTGCTATGCATCATTGTTTCAAGTACTGATACATAAAATGATCCTTTAAAACAAAGTTACCCAAAAATATGAATGATAGTTAGGATATTTTACTTGCTTCATCTACTTTTTTCATACTAGTAATTTGCAACTTCCTCTGGGAATTCACATCTTGACTGTTTTCATATGTATGTATTATTGTTATTGTTATGATGATATTTTGTCTATGAAATGTGTGTAAGTTTCTCATCAGTTCTCTTTTGACTATCTTGACTTTTTGACGCTCTTCATATGAGTTGCTCTTCTTTCTGACTCTATATCCTTCATAGCTTCTCGTTTCTTCGCATTAATCTCTCATAGTCATTTCCACCAACCATCATCCCCATCATGATCATCATTGTAAAGAGAGAGAGAGTTGTAATAATGATGATGATAGTCAGAGACTTGTATCCTTTTGTATCTTTATTTGATCAAAACAGGAGATTTTATCAAGAAAATGGGACGACTAAAGGAAAAGAATTTTTTATATTTTCATCATCATTGGACTTGCAAATATGCTTAGGCACAAATCAACTTCATTTGTTTGTTGATGCTCTACACGCATACTTTTAGACACATGAACTTGTTTTCTGTTTTATATCCTTCCTGCATCACAAGAGGATGGAAAGTACGTGAGGGAGGATGAGATGAGAATGAGACCACTTTATTATTTGATATCCCATCATCAGTTTTCTCACAATGCAACCACTTCTACTGTCGTTGGATAATATGATGCTCATAATAATCATCTTCATTGCACGAAAGAATACCCTTTATAATCAAGAGCAAACTGACAGAGAAGGTTAATATTCTCTTTTATATAAATTTATTTTTCAGCCAGTGTTCCAATAAACAAATGATGGAGTTTTTGTGGGACTAGTCTGGTCCATGCAAACCTATTTTGCGGCACTCACTGAATTCCCTAACGAACTAAACTAGTGAGATTAGCAAGCAACTCGTGAACAGGATCCCCACGTCCGTTCATTCGAATCCACCGGAAGCCAAAGTGAACCTGAGTATGATGAAATGAAAGATCATTCTTTTAGATACAATAAAGCTTCGTGCAGAAGGGTTTCCACCGTTCTTTTTGGCTAGATGGGATGCAGCATAAATGCTTCAAGTCATTTTCATTCATAATAGTTGTGAATATTATATTGAAAGATTCATTCTGGATGGTATATCTCGCATGAATTCGTTTTTTTCTGTAGATTATTGCATTGCATGCATTTCAACTGCTCCAGTATTTTAAGGTTGACATGTATGCTGGATTCTCATGCTAGATAAAAAAAGGCATTTCCCTTGGTTTCTGTAGGGTGTCTGACGCGATCGCGATGCTGTATCATAAAACAAACAACCGTTGAATCAAGTGGTTTGGGTAAAAATGAATGAATAAATCGAATGAAGTGTAAAAGGGAACGGAGCGAGTCACCGACTGTTACAAAAGGGAAGAAATAGAAACCTAGGTTTATTCTCGTATCTTTTTGACAATAGCCCACCTGTCTCAAATTGTAACTTTCATTCTAGCATGTGCGTAATATACAGTAATAGCAATAAATAAATGATCTTGTGGTACTACGTCTCTGCCACCCTCGCCTTCATCTTCTCGTGATAGTGTTAATGCATTACAATATGTATATACGTTCTATGAACAAAATTTCCAGTATACTTTCCCTGTAAAAAACTCTTGCTTCCTCCCTTTGTTACAACCCTAGAACAATATCCAACCAAATCTTTCATTATTCTGCCAAGATATTCGTTTACTGTTTGTAATTATTGTTAAATTATTTGCGTTTTTTTTAACTTGATCATTAGTAAAAAAAACTTTAGAAAGCTGGTTATGCCTTAAAAACTTTATTGAGATAATTAAATATTTAATTTGGGTACAAATTTTTGAGACAATAAAATCAGAACACGGTATGCATAATTAGTTTAAACTGCAAATACATGCAGTGGTAAATTTTTATTTCTAAATCGCTTTATCACTTCCAGCACAACAGTGTCTTTTTGTTACACAGTCCATTCAGATCGCCTTTAAGCTCCAATATTTTTTAATATAATAAATACATATACCTAGAGTTAAATACTATTAATTGCGTTTAAACTGTACGTCAGTGTTATAGTTGCATAAAATTACTTTGCTGACTTCCGCTAGATTGTTTAGGCGTGTAAATGTTCAGGTCCATGAGAGCAACTCCTCCTTTACCAATATATAACAATAAATATTTGACCCGTTAACAAGCTATTTCTTGACCGTCTCTAGATTCTGGAACTACTGCGGTGTGTACATCAAGGTTATTTCTTCGAGCTGAAATTCGAAGGCACTTGGGGCATGAGCTTCCTTCCGGACTAAAGCATTTCAGATGAAAACATGAAGCGCACTGTGAGCATCTGCTAACACGGTTGATTTGGAATGGGAAAAGGGTTTCATTTTTGTTACAAATCTCACAAATAAACCCCAGTCCCTTACAAAGCTGTAAAGAAATGATAGCTGTCTTTAGTAGTTTTATTGAGGTTAGGGGGCACGTTTTCTGAAAGCAGTAATTTACCTCGCAGCTAAGAACGTGCTTTATGGCTTCAGTAACAAACTCCTTTGTTTTCATAGGTAGCCCTGTCGAAAACCTTAGGTGGACTAAATCTTCTAGCGAGTAAAGATCAACGTCACATCCGTAATACTGTGGAAATCTGTTTAGTTCGTCTCGTAATCTGAAAATGAAGAAAAACATGCACATATGAATTTCGACTGCCAAGATTTGATTAGCAAATAAAAATGACTATAAATGACAAATATATATATGACTTACAAATTAGCTGACTTGCAGTTCTGCAAATATTCTTTCAAAATTCCTAGCTGTATTCGGTAATTACGGAAATTATTAAGTTTAACTTTCTTGTAGATGTTTTTGTTGATTGCAAGTATATTGTAAACTGGATCAGATTGAAGTTTTTCAAGCAACGTAGCGCTGAAATTTGAGACCGGGTATCTAAAACAAAAACAAGTCATTTTACGCATAATTTAATGGCCATAATGTTAGTGAATGACTAGATATTTATGAAATTTGTATGTCCTTACGGGCTAAAATCCCATTGGTGAATAATCATTTGTGGTAGTCTTGCTCGTTTCCCAGTATGACATCCAGTGCAAAAATACCGTCCAAGATAATTACAGTACCGAAATGTCGTCGCATACTTCACATCCACTTTTGTACCACATCCAGCACATTTACATCTTTGCGTTTTTATCAATAATAAGTTTAAACTAAAAAAACAAAATGCGAGTTTAAAACAACTGCAACTGATCCAACTAAGTTTAAATTATTAAAATACAAATACCAACCTAGGTGGAGGATGCACGTTGAAAATTATTTGAGGGCGCGGAGGAGCCCATTCTAAATTTCCACGAAGTCGAATATGATTGTCAATTTTACCAACTGAACTTTCATTTGCACTCCCGCTGTAATCACTTTCGGTTTCAGATGCACTTTTGATCTTTGGAAGTGGAAGTAACGCCTGAGGGGCATCCACTTCGCTGACTAGCCATTGAAGCTCAGATGCTGGAGGGAGCTGATTGTCTGAAACCCTGGAGTTCCTTAACAAATTAAGAGCAACGTTTTCTGCTGAAAATGACGATGAAATAAAATCTTCTTCTGAGGAAGTCAGAGAGGATGATGTATGAGATACTAAAACAAAAAATAAAACAATCTACGAGTTCCTTTCCTAATTAAGGTGGTGTAAGATTAACAAATGAAATTGCCAACTTAATGTAATGAAAACAATAATTAATTAAAACAAAATTACCAACTCCTAAGCCGTCTGAAGGTGTGTGTCCACGAGGTTTCTTCCTCAAGTAAGGAGGCGGCCTTCTGGGCTGTTGTCTCCAATACTCCATTCTATTAGTTAGTACAATACAGATATACATAGTATAAATCTAAAGCATTTAAGAACTTTAAGTACTATATATGTAGAATTTTAACTTACTCAGATTCTTCCGTTTCTGTAAATAAATTACTAACAGAGTCGTCTTTTCTTAACCACCTATGTTTTCTTGGAGATGGTGGTGCGTCTGGTATATCTTCTACAGAAATGCTACTAACAGTCCCAAACAGATCTTCATCACTATTACCCTGTTGTTGTTGTGGCTTTTGCTTCTCCTGGAATTTCTGAATTTTAATTCTTTCAAATGCCGAAATTAAGGCTTCAGATACATTAAAATGTGCATTCTCTCGATCTAAATCTGGCAAATTGTCCGAGAGAGATGATAGAAACGAAGTCAAAGTCTGCCCTTTTTGAGGCATCGGGAAATGGCCAATTGCTGGAGGAAGTAGAAGACCTCCAGATTCTAAGAACGACTCATTCCATCCACTTTTCTTTTTTGAAAGTCTACTTTCATCTGAACTTGATTTTAATCGTGACAGGATACCTGGTGGGAGCGATGTTCCGTATTCAGTTACTGATTCAGATTCAGATGAACTTAATGTACCACGCATTGGAAGCTGCAAAAATGACGCTTTAGAGACACTAGAAGCTAACGATTCAGGCTGAACACGATCAACTGGAGGTGAGGAGACAGGAGATGTATAACTATATGAAAAACTTGGAATACTGTTCGGCACATCTGCATCAGATTCATCTATCACGGGGCCATAGTTATGATTCTCTTTAGATTCTCGTTTACTTTGATTTGCATCTTTAGAACCGTCTTGTATTTTTCTACTACTAGGTATGTCTACAGCTACTGACGGACTACCCGAAATTCGTTCACTTGCAGGTGTTTCCCTTGCCAGCAAAGACGCTAGCAAAGGGTCTCCAGATAAAGGCATTGTCGGAAAATGGGTTTCAGGGACGGGGTGCAACTTAAAGGTGCCCTACAGAAAGCATCAACAAATGGTTTTATTTAACAGTTCATAATTAATTTTTAAGGCAGTGAGTGTTAATGAATTTACTAATGCATACCTCCGTCATCATTATCTTGACCAAACGAGCAACATCTCGGGTAGAAAGTATAGTAAGAACTTCAATGAAAACTTCAAATAATGACTCGTTACGAAGAAATGCCCATTCATAGTAAAGGTCTTTTAGGTCATCGCGTCTTGCATGAAGCACACTAAGTAAGCTGAAGTCATTAAGTCTGAAACAAGAGTATGTGGTACGATTAGATGCTATATATAGACGGCATTGCCACATAAGGATAAGTGATAAACCAAGCGACATTATTTTTAAACTTGCATAAAAAATACATACAAATATATTATTATACCTTTCTTCTAACCAACGTGTCAAATGCAGCAAAAGACGACTGCGAGTATATCTGAAATAAAATGAATGAATCATTTGTTATCGTATACATATGACTGTTACAAATACGAGTACAAAAAATTTGCAGAACAGAAGTAGTTGTATGTTACTCACATTTACAACCAATCATACCATACTATTTAATATTTGATGCATAAGAAAAGATAAATATGACGTGCCAAGTTAAATAAAGTAAATCCTAGCCA
The DNA here is from genome assembly GCA_027744375.1 of Orchesellides sinensis. Classification (NCBI taxonomy): domain Eukaryota; kingdom Metazoa; phylum Arthropoda; class Collembola; order Entomobryomorpha; family Orchesellidae; genus Orchesellides; species Orchesellides sinensis. The sequence continues at coordinate 42,579 of JAHZNG010000984.1, forward strand.
TATAGTTCACAAACTGAAGTGATGCAATCCTATACACGTATTTTTTCTAATCTCTTCAAATAGACAACATTTACGTGTACCTAAATGCCGTCATTTCTTACGCATTAGGTTCGTTAATTGTTTGTAAAATATGATTAACGTTGTTAGTGTACTTTTCTCTAAGCTGACATAGGGCAATAAAAAACACATCCTTGGATTTCTAAATTTCTCTTCTATAAATTTCCTCTTATGTCCAAACGCAAACAATACAATCGAACTCTGTCCTTGACAATTCTTAGAAACTGATGAATGAGACATTATTTTTAAAATCTCTTACAAATTACTGTATCAATAACTAAAATAACAACAAAATCACTTGTGCTTTAAAAAAATCTACAAAATTCAAAAATTAATTCAATTACTAGTAGATAGTCATATTATTTACTTACGATATGATGCTTAATTTTAGCTCCATGTTTAAGAATGGCTTTAATTCCAGCATGAAGATGATTCCTACCACTACTCAAATGAAATATTGAGTGTCTAAACACACTCGTGTCAACAATGAAGTTCCACAGTTCTTACTAAACCAATCAGTAGGGCTTTGGGGCATTCTAGGCGATCATTAATTGTGGATAACATTTACAGCACCACCAGTTCCAACCAACAAAAATACTAGGAAAGACGCTGCTGCTGCGCTGGATACTAACTGCGGGAGGGACTATATCAGCTTAATACTGCACACAAAATAAACCAACTGCTGCAGTCTGAAATATACACACAAATAATCAAACTAATAAAAAAGTTTTTCCAGCCTATTTAAATTTGATTAAACATCACATTCCATGTTACTTATTTTGGACTTACCTTTGTTCCCTCAGTGGTCATCTTTGTTTACCATCAACTAAACAGCTGAAGTCCAAATAACTATTGTGACTATTTTCCATTAGCAAAACTTCATACAAAAAACAATTGTTCCCTCAGTGGTCATCTTTGTTTACCATCAACTAAACAGCTGAAGTCCAAATAACTATTGTGACTATTTTCCATTAGCAAAACTTCATACAAAAAAACAAAGATCAATCAATCAACATACTTTCCAACTTAAATCAACTTTCCAATCGCCTCTCTACTCAAAACACTAACAAGCTCATAATTCACAAAAACAAACACAGCTGGACTACCACCAACTACATTAAATTTAGTTTTGTTCTAAATAAAATAACTAAATTAAAATAAAATACTTACAGGATAAATTCATACTGACTTGTACACGTATGCGTATATGTGGAATAATTTAGGACGTGATATATTTCCTTTCACAAAAAGATCCCATTCAACAGATTACACATGCGGAGGAGGTGTACATAAAAAACTAATACAAACAAAAAAGCAATAGACATTTACTGACTGACTGGGTGGGTGATCCATTGTATCAAATTAATTAAATGTACTTTTATGCTCTTTATCCATAGTGCATCCTGTACTCATGTTTTTAGTGAACTGTTGTTTCGTAAAACATACCCATTCATCCAATCCAGATCAATAAGAATATAATACACCATATAAAATACAGTATGTCCAGAGCAAATAGTAGCAGGTGCATGAAAAAAGTATGTAAACACAAAAGATGTTGAAAGTTTGACTTTAGCGGAATAAGGAGTACTCTATGGTTGTATATATATGCATGTTTTTAAATGAATTCTTCCAGTGAAACAATAACACAGATGATGTTGAATGAAAGACGATAAACACGTAAAACAAATACGAAGACCGATATAACAATTTAAGATTTAAATAGATAAAATATAGTTTACTTTGTAATTGGTTTTGGAAGACTAGCACAGGACAGGTTGTGTGAAGGTGTGGAGCGGCGTGTTGCTGGATAGGATTGTGTGTTGGGAAAATTTGTGAAAGTGAAAGCGTTTCATGTCCGAGGTGGAGAAGTGGTTCGAAAATTTTTATTTTTGGTTGCGTTCAGTTTGGTGTGGCAGTATGCAGGGCTTGCAGGTAAAAAAAATTTGTGAATTTTGATTAAATTGATTTGATTGATTGAGATTTAAATCATTTGTTTGTTTGTATTGATTTTGTAGGATATATTTGTTGCTGGAGGGTCATACATTACACCAGTAATTAAGGGTCTTCTAGATGTCACTGTGGGAATTTTACCTCAAGGTGGAGGTAATTCCAAGGCTAAAGAGGCGAAAAAGCTAAGCACGTCATCTAAAGCTACTGGGGGACTTCCGGGTGGACCTGGATTTAACAGAAATGTTGTAAGGTTGGCAGGGCTATCTGGAGCTATGGCGGTGGGGTTGGGGGCGTATGGTGCACATGGTATAGAATAATAGAATTTAGTACAAAAATAGTAATTACAAAGGTATGTGTGTAGATTATAGATAATATATGAAATCATTTCTTATAGTGGTGATGACAAACCCTGACGTTCCAGATGAGCAGAAAATTTCTTTTCGAACAGCTAACTTGTACCACTTTATTGGTACTGGTGGTCTTATCGCTGCGTCATTAGGAAAATATCCAAAAGTTGTAAGTAATTTTTTTTTATTTTGGAAAGCTAATTCCAATTGTAAATAAAAAAAAGTTTGTGTCACAATAATAAGACTCTGTTTCCTCTACTTAAGTCTGCTTTCCTGATGACTACTGGATCTCTTCTGTTTTGTGGATCGTGCTACTATCATGGATTAACCGGAGATCCCAAAGTTAAGCAGTTTGCTCCAATGGGAGGTGTTACCCTGATCTTTGCGTGGCTCTCTCTGTTACTGTAAAGTGATATTATACCAAATACCGCAAAAATACAAACAAACAAATGATTTAAAACTCAATCAATCAAATCAATTTAATCAAAATTCACAAATTCTTTTACCTGCAAGCCCTGCATACTGCCACACCAAACTGAACGCAACATCGGCGTTTATCAAGTCAGTAGCTCATAATAGTATTAGTTTTTTGGATGTGACAAATATTAAGTGTAAGTATGTCTGTCAAAATTTTGTTGTTTTTAAGATTTAATTTGCTTATCGATATCTGTACAATAGGTTGAAAGTGGCTGACAGGAAATTTTACTTACGTAGTAAATCTTGTATTGCAAGGTCGACCGCCAAATGTAAGCAATTATATAGCAGCTATAAAAATAAATCATTTTTCGCATGCTCTTTAAAATCAAGGTTATTTTGATGCTCGTTGTATTTACGTTGACTTTGACAGTACTAATGTCGGAAAGCAGTTATCTCAGGAACTTTAGTCTGTATGATTTCAGTCAGTTTCAAATTATTCATTTTTAGAGGGAATCTCGGGAAAATAAATATAAATTATATTGCCGTCAAAAGACCTTATTACATTTTTTTGTGTGTGGAAATATGACCAAACCAGAACATTGCATGATTACAGTTAATTTTTTCAATTTTGAATTGCTGAATACAGTCTGCAATGGTATACACATACGCACCCCACTGTATCCTCTTACTTTAAGTTGTACGTAATATTAGTTTTAAAAAATAATGTCTACAAAAGTTTCGTCACGGATCTTATGAAACAGTTATACATAATGTTCTACTGGCAAATCGAAAGCAAAACAGGGCTTGCATACTCTAACACTTATTTTCCCAATCCCAATACTTTCTGTGAACATAATGAGAAAGAAAGAACTCATTGAAAAATATAAATGCGAAAAGACTATGACAGCTATATGTATGGCTAGGAAAAGCCTTTTTTGATAAATACCAAGAAGCGAGTTGTGCAAAACAGATTTGATGAATGTTTGTGGTACAATATAATTTTCAACCCCCTTCATTTCATTAATATAACCATGATTATTTATAATGTCGCAAATAGCTTCAATTCAAAATATATGATTGCCTAAACACTTAATCATTCCATTGTCGACAATAATGTCTTACGACTGCAGTTTGAACAGAGACCATCAATTGCAATGACAAATTTAAATATTGCTTTGTGAGACTTAGTGCGTATTTTCGCAAGGTTTTCACATGCTAATTTGCAGATACTGATCTTGTCGAGATAATGTTTTACTGGGAAAAGTGGATAATCGACCTATTTTTACAGATGTGAACTTCTTAAAAATACTTTAAATACGTTAATGTCACATCAAAATAAGTACGTAAAACACGATCTTCCAGAGGATCTAACTGAATCAAATAAAATCATTGAATGTCAAGTTGTCAAGATAAATCTTGAAATTCAATTCAGTCCAATATATATTGTCAGTTTCAACTAGGTAACCCATAAATATAAAGTTTGGGTAAGCAGGACTAGGACATGGCATATGTATATGAATGATCAAAACACATTCCAACCAATGAGTTGATAAGTTATTTTGGGGACGAACAACGATAATATATCTGAATTGGACCGGTGACAGTTTGCCTTGCATGGCTCATCCGGATTACTCAAAAATGTTTTGTTAAACTGAAATTTGATGTACGGTGAAGTCTTCATCAGTATAATGAGGAATTACTTTTGTACATAACTTGTCAATTTGTCAAAAATCCAGCCTAAAATAAAAACATGTTTTTAAAGCCGCAACATGTACTATACATAGGTAATCGATCATTCATGCATCAACTTTTGTCAGTAAAACTTCACAATAATCTGGAATATCATGAGTACATTTCAAGAATGCATGTGCGGTGAACATGTTAATAATAATATTAATATGTCATGTCTGGGTGAGTAAAAAAAGCTTAATGTTCGCGAACCCATTTACATGAGAACAAAATGCTCTTCCACAATTTTTTTAACACGACAAGCCTTTCTCTACTCTAGTTAAGGTTGAAGTGGAACTCTCCGTGCGCAACAATATGCGGTCATCCAATAAAATTGCCAATACTAATCAATAAATAGGAATACATATACAAGTTGCATGCAAAAAAATCCACTTGTCATAGTTTTGTCCTTTATCACATCGTTACAATCGGCATCGCATCTAATACCTCGATGTAATGTATAACTATGTCTGCATCTGTATTATGTATATTTATAAATCCTTTTTAACAAACCACATAACAAGGAAGATTTCAAGTTACTTCAGAATGGAATAAATACCAGTTGCACCCATTTGTCGCTAACCATTCCCCCAGCAGCCGCTGTTAATTGTATACCACTCCTAGAAACAGTAGTGAACAATCATGAGAAGTTTCACACTTGTAGCGTTGGCCCTCGTTGGCCTTGTCGCCCTTGGCCAATGCAGCCCTTTCAATGTAAGTTTGCCAAAATTTACGATATATTTAAATCTCTGAAATACAGAAAAGTTTGAAGTACTAAATTGTATTAACTTTTCGTAGAACTCTGTGAAGCAAGGGAACGAGATGTGGATTTCAGCCATTGAGCATGGTATCTCATCCTTCCATCCCAACCCCAACGACCTTTCCCTAAGAATGTCCTTCGACCAATGTGACACAGCTATTTATATTAACTGGGTAGGTTCTGAATATATGCTGTTTCTTCACTGAAAGTTTTAAATTTGCTTATATGGGGCTACGTGAAACTAACAATGTTTTACATGTTTAATTTTTATAGAACTGGCAATGGTCTTTCAAGAGCATTAGCATCACCAGATCCAGGATTGGTATTGACATGTCTGCCAACAGTGACTCAGTCCGTAGTGGAGTAGGATCAGTTTTGTTGATGGACTCAACAATCACTGATACGCAAACAGGTGTCCTTCTTAACTCCAGCCCATTGCCAACCAGAGAGGATACTTCAAACACCCTTCTTTTGGACAACGTGAGACTCGTCAACACTCCCGTTGCAGTTGGTGCTGCTACTGGAGAAAGCGTGCTTGCTGGAGGTACTACAACTATTGCCGGCTTTGGACGTGGTTCAAGATACGCTGACAACAGTGGAAATGGTCAATATGTGGCTAGCAACCTTCCACCAGTCAATAAGGACAATAGCCTTTTAGATGGCGAAGGCAGATTCTTTGAAAAGACTAGGCCACAATACGAATCATTGTCTGTCAATGACTTTGCATCCGTCAAAGGTATGAAGTTTTGTACATAACATAACATTTCAATAAAGTATTGCATTAATTTTTGGAGTTAATTTTTATACTTAAATGCAACTTGTTTTTAAATAGCCGCTGGAGCTCGTGGTGATGGCCGTACTGATGACTCTGATGCCATTCAGAACGTGATCAATCAAAATGTAAATAGTAAGGTTGTATACTTCCCTGCTGGAACATACATTATTGGAAAGACTGTTAAGGTGAGCTAAGTCTGAGTTACTGTAGTGTGAAATAACCATACTTGCTTTCCTGAAGGTTTCTAAATCTCATTTATGCATATGAATACAGATTCCACCAGGCACCCGAATGATCGGAGAAACCTGGGCTGTCCTCATGGCTGGTGGTTCCGTGTTCCAAGATCAAAATAACCCAACCCCCATGCTTCAAGTTGGAGAACCAGGTCAAAGTGGAACTGTAGAAATTGCCGACTTCATGTTTTCCACCAAGGGAGCCCAACCTGGCGCAGTCCTTGTTCAGTGGAACCTTAAAGGATCCTCTCCTGGTGCAGCTGGTATGTGGGACGCACATTTCCGTGTTGGTGGATTCCAAGGCTCCGAGCTTCAAGGTACTACATAATATCCGAATTCTCCAATTGCAATGGGCATAAATATATGGAAGATTATAATATATTTGTAAATTTTATCATATTAGTCCCTCAATGCCCGAAAGGACAAAGCGCTGTTCCCCAATGTACAGCTTGCCACACCCTTCTCCACATTACCGCATCTGCATCCGCATATATGGAAAATGTTTGGGCATGGACTGGTGACCACGATTTAGATAACCAACTTGCTCAAGGTCAAATCTCCATCTATACCGGCCGTGGTGTCCTTATCGAGTCTAACCCTGGGCCAGTGTGGCTTTACGGAATCCAATCCGAACACAACGTCTTTTATCAATATCAATTGAAAAACGCACGCAACGTGTACATGACTATGATTCAATCTGAAACTCCATATTGGCAACCCGGCCCACCAGCTCCACAACCATTCAACCCAAGCAGCGCACTTGACGATCCCAATTATTCTCATTGCAATGGAAGACTTCAATGCGAAATGAGCTACTCTGTCATTGCCAAGCAATCTTCAAATATTTACTTGTATGGTGCCGGTATGTACAACTTTTTCTACAATTATGATCAGACCTGCCTCGATACCGAGAACTGTCAAGATAACATGGTCAATTTGGAAGGAAACAGTAACTTTTACATGTTCAATGCCAACACCAAGGCTTCTACTAATATGGTTGTTAACGCTCATACCCAGGTTTTGGCCAGGCAAGCAGATAACAAGAATGGATTCTGTCAATCCATTAATGCCTTCTTGGTGTATGCCTCTTAGTAAGTT
>JAHZNG010000985.1:0-13184 GCA_027744375.1 Orchesellides sinensis
ATTTAAACGAAGTTAGGTATACAACTCTGTATAGGAAATAATCTAGACGGAAAGTTCTACCACTTACAATGTACATGCTTGCTATAATGAGATTTTATGCACCTCTTGCTAGTAATTTTTTTACAGATTCTCATACGAATAAAGTTACACATGCGTATAAGATCTAGTAAAAATTAATCGTACCAATAAAGAGATAAAATCAATCTTGGATACTATTTCATGCTCTTGACTCGTTTAAATGTAATTGTACATGAGCAAATAATCACAGATCTGATTTCTAGTTATCCTATTAGAGACAACTGCTGACTATAACTTGAAGCAAAATTATACACGTAAGATCAGAGTCATGAGCAAACAATACGACTTTTCTGTTTTCACATTCACATATCGAAATGAATCCAAGTGATCAAAAGCTAGTCTACACGAGCTCAATTTTTTTAATGGCTACCCAAAAACTCATAAAGGGTTAACTTTAATTATTAAAATTCAATTATAGACATACCTATAAAATTTGAATCAAGATAGCTAATATGGACAGGTCGAACCTAAATGCATGCATCTGAATTTTATTTTTCTACTCATTTATTAATTGGGCTAAAACAAATAGCAATCTTTGAGATTTTTCAAGAATCTATTTTGACTAAAATACATAACTTTGACTTCATCAAAAGAAAACAGAATGGTAACCAACTACTGGTAAGTTTACTTATTCAAATGTGAGAACAAAAACGGAAGTTCACATTTAGATTTAGAAAATATAATGTAAATAGATTTCTTCAATAAAAATAGACTAGTACATACATAGTCGTAGAACTTTCCGTCTAGATTATTTCCTATACAGAGTTGTATACCTAACTTCGTTTAAATTTAAACAAGGCAATAAGTCGAAAATTACTTTAAAGTTTTGCGAGAACGTAGTGAATAAATTTCAGTTCGTAATTTACAGTTTAGATGCCGATGATAAACTAGTTAATTTACCTGTATTGTATTATATACTCACTTATATCTGAAGATAATAAAATTTTCCAAAATACAATATATCGATAAATATCATCTTGGTCTAAAAAACCTATGTTTGCATTTGATAAAACAACTTTAAACGCTATTAAATTTACATTGGTTATCATGAGTATTGACTTGCATGTTCAAATTTAAATTTTGCAGTTAAATTGCATTGAAATACAGAAATACATCATGCCAGCGTGACATACAACATCTGTGGGGGTCACCCACTGACGCATTTATCTACGATAATTGCACAGTAAAAAACCTTAACTTAATATTAAGCACAACTGGATTTATCTGAACAGACATGCACTTAAATTTATAACTTTGTATCGAACTCCTTTTCACTAATGTGCCGCATATGCGAAGTACAACGCCTCCTTCAGTAACGCTTTACACAAGACGTACGCAGCGCACGCCAAAAATATCTCATTCCACTTTTCCATGAACCACATTGCTGCATTTCCTTAACATATACGTATTTCAGCGGAGATGGATTTCTCTTCAACGCTGTGACATTGAGATTTCAAGCTGATGATTAGATTAAAGTCCCCTCTGATGACACTTGATCCGTGTAATTTTTCTGCTTGAATCATGAAAGTTGCCTAGGCTTGTAGAATTTTCGGACGAGTTCCATTAGGCTGAAAATTTCTCCATATTCATTTTTCGGAGTGACCATGTCCAGAAAACTTTCCAAATTGTTTACTAGAAAGAAAAGCAAAACGAGAAACAAGTTGTTAACAAATCACATAATGGAAATATTCAAAATTACGTGAACGTTTTGCATTGTTTTAATGACTGAATCATTAGACTGTGTGGAATCATCGTAGCGTGATATTTCATGCTTACCTCGCATGCCGTAATCTTATCCCCTATACCAGTATATTAATCGCTTTTCCTACAGTTTTTAATAGTCATATAAAAATAAAATTATTATACCACATACCTCCATTATGTAATCAAACAAAATGCGGGTAATTAATGCTTCTTCTCACCAATTACCTACTAGTAACATTGCTAAATAATCCCCAAAATGGGCCGCCGTAATGCATGCTATGCTGGACCAAAAGATACGATGTAGATAAGTATATGGGGAATCATTATAATGCAACATGCTGTTCCATAATTTAAAAAAAAACTTCCAATCAACCAACTATAGCATTATTAATATAATCTCGTTTGTGCTACATTTTTTGACAGGTTAGAAATAATTCATTTACATCATACATAAGGTAGTTTGCTACACTACAATTATTGATACACATAGAGAAAGTAAACAAGCAAAAACTGGCTGTCTTATTAAAAGCTCAAACTTAACAGCATTAAAACGTATATTAAAGGACTTAAGGGAATGTTTAGCCCATGCATACATCTGAAATAATAGAAGTAAATTACAAACAACAACATCCTCAACACAATAATAATACTACGAATTTCATTGTAACGATCTGAGACCCAATTCTCAACAAGATTACATGCCTTGATAAATCTACATAAAAAATTCCCCAACAACCAAGAAGCTTAAATGGTAATCAACGAAAGGTATTCAAACCACCCGTAGCAAATCCTAATTTACTTGTCATTCTATACAAAATTCCTTTGTTCACTTTTCAGCATTAAAGTCTCCCTTGAGTACTTCCCACTTTAAATAAACATTTCACAAATGAATTATTCAAACTTGGATCTCGTTTGTAGCCCAGAAACTGCATATTAGACTGAAACACCATTCCTTTCTTTCTCTACTTTCACAATCGACTTTCACCCTTTCAATGCTAAAAACACAAATGACTCGTGCAAATATGATCATAACATTTTAAAGGCATACAACACATATCACAAAATAAGTTACAATGTTTAGCAAGGTAATGTAGGGCGTAGATGTACATATATAGGTAGATACGGTAGAGTCGATAACAGTTTGGCGACTTCAATGCAAAGAAAGAAAAGCACTTGTAAAATCGTACCCATAGCGCTAATTTTTCTTCGTTCTTCCCAGACTTCTGTCTCCACAAGGGCACGGTTCTCTTTGGGTTCGAGATGAAAGCAACGTGGCAATAATCCAGCTCGGAGGGAAAGTCTTTCCTGATGCTATCACACAATTTCCACACGTTCTCTTCACTGCAAATATACATTAATAATTCATAATCACATTTCTCCAAAGTCTCTTTCCTCTCACTTTCTCCATATTCATCTACATATATGTTCTGAGCCATGCACCTACTCACGTACTCTTGTTTTTATAAGTAGTGAAGTTACTGCAACAAAAAGCGTGTTTACATTATTATGTTTCACTCGGAGCAGAAAGGATCTAGACAAGAGGTTGCCCATTTTGTGTTGCTACTACCTTTTAGTTTACTGCAGTGAATCAACATTAGATTTCATATCTTATCTGTCATATACGTACTATATATGCATTACTAATGCAAACGCTTATGTTTTTCCGCATTGTATATAATAATGTGCTGATTCATAATGTTAAAAAACTATACACATACACACAATACACACTAAATTGCATGGCATATGATAAATTTGCAAGAAATCTTACAGACAAGCTTTCACTTTTCTTTTTCCTTTAATGAATACCCATACACGCCACACAGCAAGTATTTGTGTGTTTTATTTAAACATTTTTGTTTTTCTTTCATTTTATTATCATGCTAGCTGATGATATAATAACAATATTCATCCTACCCGTACATTATTACACCATTACAAAGCCAGAGCAAGGAGAACACAGGAAGTTACAAAACACAGCTTGTTTATTATGTTCATCCAATTTACGAGTCATCAATTTGTCAGAAGTACAAACAACAGATAGTTGCTTGCCATTCAAGCAAGGGAAAAGAAATGAGTTTCACTGCAATTATTGTAGGTGTGATATGACACTAGCGGAAACTACCACCATCATTATATATACAATCACATTAGATACTAGCGAAAGAAAGTAAAAATTGTTATCAACAAATAACAAAATATATAAGAAAACGCGTACGTTTCCAACTTGCCAGATAATGTTCTTCAACTTCAATCAATAAAACAGGAAAATCAAAACGTTTCTTTTTACAAAAGAAATTAATTCTTTCCACGTTTCTGGTAGTGTGTCGTGCGATGCTATGTAAGTAGGTAAATAGAAATGCAAAATGCAAACACAGAATCTTACATCGAAAGTGCGGAAGCTAAATATTATCCTACATCCTATGTTGAATGTCATTACCATAAAGTCTTTCATCTTAATAATATTGTAGTTTAGGTTGTATCAAAACAGACGATGAGTGCGAAAATGTGTGTGCTACAATCAATATCAATTCTCAAATAACCGTCTTCAGCTACCATCAATCGCATATGCATGTTTACATATGCAGACAATGTAATGTAAAATCGTTTCTAACCTTTCCTGCTTTTCAAGACAGAGTTTTATTCTCATTTCATGCATTATACATAAGTACTGAAAAGTGTATTGATCCGTTTTGTGACATTCCACCACGGTATTTCTTCATAATAGCATCACTTTCTTCTTTTGTAGTTTTTATACCATAGCTTTCTTCATATTTCTCTCCTTTTCCTACTATCTTTCTCATACGTACTCGGCTTTCTTTGATGGAATCGACACCTCAAACCATACATTTAATAAAAAGCATTTTCGTATCACATCGTATGCATGTCGTTGGAAAGGAAATACAAAATGTTACGATAAATTCAATATTTATTTTGTTATTTTCGAGATTGCCTTTCTCTTCTCTTTCTTGGTTTGTTTTCAAAGTGCGTAAGAAACAACACNGTATGCATGTCGTTGGAAAGGAAATACAAAATGTTACGATAAATTCAATATTTATTTTGTTATTTTCGAGATTGCCTTTCTCTTTTCTTTCTTGGTTTGTTTTCAAAGTGCGTAAGAAACAACACCGATACCAAGTGACATTCGTTGGATATCAAAGCATCTGCATTGAATGTCAAGCATTGAAGAAAGCTAGCATAATACCCATTTACCCTTTGATGTAAATGTACTTGTCATTTATAATAAAAAAGCATTATCCTAGAAGTATATATAACCGATAACCGATGCATTATTTATAACCGATAACCTTAACAAATTGAGGCCAACTAACACCGTAATTTACGTGTTATGGACAAAGCAGTCAACTTAATATCAAAACAGAATGAAATCATGAATCCCGAAACGTTTTAATCTAAGATCTGCATTACAAATCAAACTTCGGAATACTAACATTCATCCTGATTGCTAACCACTATAATTTTAGCGAAGAAAAGGAATTCACTGCTAACGTAACTCAGTAGCTATCTCCGAAGATAGGCTTCTGAAAATACAACCAAGTCTTAATCTTCCTAATAGTGGGATGGAGTAATTTTCTATTTATACACAATTTATCATTTCCCATGATAATAGATAATGGTAATGCAGCAAATTACAACAATCTAAAAAAATCCCTACAGTAAAGTAATACGTACATAAGTAAACTGATTGCCGATTACTGTTGGCTTAAAACTTATCTTGTCAAAGTTTACGCTTATGCATGACTATATGTATGTACAGCTAAGGGTTAAAGTTAAAGTATAAGCAAATGTTAAATGCGACAAGACAGCATGTACAACTTTTCTTCTATTAATCTGGTCCAAACCTTTGCAGTAGGCAAGAACGGAAACTTAAAAGGAATTTAAGTAAGTATGTATGTATTTTGTTCTAAGTGTTTTCCTTTCTGACAAACACAAACATGTGTTTCAAAACCTATCTAACATTGTTATGATAAACATTAAACGTGTGGCTATGATTATGATCCGATAAGCCAATATATGTATGTCTAACATTCAAATATAACGTTTAAATTGATTATACGTTATATGTCTATGATGTCCAATGTCTACCATATCTTAAAAGCCGATTTTCCTCGGTATTAATTACTTTTACAAACGTCTAAGGGTTCCGTAGAATATTTGATCCTATCATACTGATATTGATTTTTGGTCAGTATAACCTAATGTAACAACAATACTACTTTTTTACAACGCGTGAATACAATTGCTGTTATATTAAAATCCGTAAAGATATTCGGTACACTAAATAAATACGAATTAATGGCAGAATAGTACTGACAAGAGAGAACGCAAGAAAGTAAACGAATACGTACTACTGAATTGACAAAAATAGAATCAGAAATTGGCTTACCAATAGCATGGTGTGTAAATGCATTGTGAGGCGACAGGCAAGATTGATTTGAGTTTCGGCAAAACTTCAGCAGATGGATAACCTGGTTGACTTCCGGTTGTGCCACTGCTATTTTTTGCTGCTGGCCCTCCGCCACCTGAACATGTAGAATAATTACTAGTAGCACCCGTGCTGCTACTGTTATTTGTAGTCGAAGCTCCCATTTTCTCTTTACTGCTACTACTGCAGTTCATTTGAGCTCGACCGATGCTGCTGACACCAACTCCTCCACCCCCTCCAACAGTCCCTCCACTGACTGAATTCGCAGTAGTAGTGCTTGTATTTTCCATGTCGCTACTTTTAGTTCTGGTCATTCTTCATGTTCAATCACACTTCAGACTGTAGAAAGAAAAGTAATCATAAACAGTTCACAAAAAGCACTAAGAAGTTTTTCAATGACTAAATTAGACTGATCTGTAGTTTTTCGTTCTCTCCTCTATTCAAATAATATAATACTGTTTTCGATGTGACTTCAGCTGAGTTTTCCACTTTACAACTATTGATATACTTTGCAATGTAAAAAATTGACAATGAATTTGAGTCTCACTTAATTGATGATTCAATTTGGACAGAATTTAGTGATTAATCTCACAAAACAGTTACGTATGCGTGAAGTAGGCCTAAAACAATGTTATCTTGAAGAAATCACAAGGAATTGTTCTTTGAAGTGAATATTTTATGTCAAGAGTAGGATATAAAGTCTAAATTGCACACATTGATTAGACACGGGCAAAAAACGGAGTTGAAACAGTTCTTTTCTTAAGTAAAGTACATCAGACTTGAATTTTTTTTAAACACTGAAACAATTTAGTCCAATATTTGAGAGATATTATATAGCACAGATCTAATTGAATAGTAAGACACAGATGAGAAATTTCATATAATCTTTGTATCTTGATTTTGGATTTTAGTTGTCACACCTTATCATTATTCACGTCACTTTCCTATTAAAATTTAGATAGAGGTGTCTGTATAAGGCCTTTGTTTCTTAATGTTGATACTTAGTCGCTGTCAAATCTCAAATTGTACACAGACGTTGCACGATTTAGGTATTTGGCAAACCTAAAAAGAGTAAGTTTAGAAAATGTTTTCAGTTAAAAACAAATATATAAGGAAACTGAATATCAGATTAGGATTACGTCTATCTATATGGAAAAATATTTAGTTTAGTATTTGCACTTATCAAATTGGAACAAAACTAATTGTGGGACTAGACAGAAAAGTCTGTTTAATTTAGTGCAAAGGATAGGAGACAGAATGATGGTGATATGGTGTGATGTGGAAAAGTATCTGGAATGAATGTTCATAGTTCATAGCATAAAATCTCTTGTGGTCATATCATGTGGAGAACAGGATAGAGGATCGATCAGATGTACGGAAAGCGTGAGCTAAACTAGTTGGCAGCTCTCACATCTGATGAATCCCGTTTCCAAAGTTTCTCCATGAAAAAGGAGTAGACATTGATTCCATATGTCGTATGCTACGCTCTACGTGTTGTACGCTCATGTAAACACCACCAATACATCTGATTTATTTTTGTTTAAAGGAGAGAAAAGAAAAGTCTTTCACACAAACTTAAAACAGCAAGGTAAAGTTGAACTGGTGTACGATATTAAAAACAAATATGGAACACTCTTCTTAGGGCTGCAAGGTGAAAAACAAGGAATGGAATAAATGACGGAAATTGCGGACACTGAACTGCGTTTACAATACAGGACAAGGTTCTGATAACTTCTCGATTCTCACATACAAAGATTGAATTCTTATTTGTCTTGAACAACATACCCAAATCTTATCCTTGATTCCGTGACTAGATGGAATCCGTAGAAACGTCTGAGTAATGTTGCTCTGCTGTTTGCTTAGCGTTTGCTGTTTCACTCTTCTCCTGTGTAACTAAACAGCTACGCCAGTTCTACTGAGAGGTGCAATATTACTCTGTGGTGTATGGAGCTGCAGTGGTTTCTGAATATTCTTCACTGAAGTCTTCGATCAACTGGTGAGCTGTGAGCTGCTCGTAGATTATGCTAACTTTCGTACGTTTTCAGTTAGGTTAGGGCTTATATATAACCAGTTGATGATAGGAGTCGATTTGCTCAGCTTGCCTTGCTGTCTACTAGAATTTTTCCTGGTCTGAAAACAGAAAACAACATGTAGGTATTTCAACCAGTGAGTTACATACTACGCCGATTCCAAAACATAACACAACAAAGTTACTTTTCTTTTAACACCTTGTAGAACAAACGCATCGCCATTTCATATATACGTCTAATTTTCATACTGCCTGAAACATAATGCCATAACTGGCTGCTATGCCTGAAACGCATAGCAGCCAGTTATGGATAAATACTGAAAGCTAAACTGAACTGGATAAGAACCAAGGACAAAAAATTGCGACAATGAACACAATATCCATATATAGAACAAATACAAACATGTATTTCGTATTTAACTTCAACTAACAGAGGTTGGTTTGTTGACGTACAAATCTATTCGCTACAAAAACAAATTACAGTTAAATTAGATAAATACAACTTCTGTAAAGCATTAACAGCCCCGCGCTAGAAACGGACAAATCTAGAATGCAATCCCCTCTGCCCAACCTCCATGACAAATTCCACAGCTGCTGACTAATGACTGACTTAGAGGTTTCGATAACTATCTTCACCGTACCCCTACACCCTACTAATGAATGTTACTAAAAACCCATCATGCCCAAATTTGTTACTTTCGCCTACAAAAACGCTTTAAAGTTATTCACATACAATACATACCAAAGATTCTTGATGAATATTCACAAGCTATAAAGATGGCTTTAATGGCTTCGTCTTATCCTGACACGTTTAACTTTTTGGGGGCAAAAATTTATACGTCCTCCAACAATATAAGTCCTTTCAGTTACCAAAACCCAAGCCGAATACCTGACAACTACCAAATACCACATAAAATCAACATAAATCCTCCCCCTCAATCTACCAGACAATATAAAAAGCATATCAAGCATATACATGTCAGAATTTACCTCTCCTCTGGTGACCTTCGGTACGTTCTCCAATATCCCGCAGTTGGCAGTCGCAATCTCCAAGTCTTTTTGGAATTTTAATTATTTTCCGAAATCCTCACCAATTCTCAGCTTCAATCTGTCAAAAAAAACAAACAACATGATAAACTAAGCTTTTTTCCTCAATCTAAATCAAACAAGTTTGAAATTATTATTTTCCTAAATATTTACAAGTTTTGCCTTTTTAAAACTCCTTTTACTCCGGTTGGAAATTGTTAAAAACTAATCAACAGCACAGGTGTTCAACAACAAACACAAAAGGAAACATCTGGTTTTAGACGATATATCATCTGACTCACAGCAT
The DNA here is from genome assembly GCA_027744375.1 of Orchesellides sinensis. Taxonomy (NCBI): domain Eukaryota; kingdom Metazoa; phylum Arthropoda; class Collembola; order Entomobryomorpha; family Orchesellidae; genus Orchesellides; species Orchesellides sinensis. The sequence continues at coordinate 9,592 of JAHZNG010000985.1, forward strand.
ATCATAAACTAACCTAAAAACAAAGTTAGACAAGTGCATCCTTATCTTATTTCCCAAATATAGTCATACGGGAAAGTGCACCGACGGTATTTTACTTGTGTAGGTCGAAGGTAGGTTGGGTGTTGGGTAAATGACAATCAAATACACAACAATGCTGTAAGTATACAGCTGTAGTACCGTAGCGTAGGCATGCTACACAAATGCTACCTGTTGTGAAGAATGCACCGTAGGGGTTCATACAAGTATTACGCTATCAAAGTAAATCTATTTATCTACCTGTCTTATCAATATCAATTAGTAGTTTAAGCATTGAGCTGTTAATTAGGGTGCGTTTAATTAATACTGGGGAGGAATACGATGTATGTGGTAGCGTAGTATATGTATGGTCCCTTGATTAGCTTGATATGAGATAGTCTTGGCATTGTAAAAGGATATGATATGATTAATGATAATGATAAGGGTAAATGAGCTAGTATATAAGACCTTATCTTATAAAGTTTTATGCAATATTATTCATTTAACAATTTGGAGTGGACATCCATATGAAATCCCATCCCCATATAAAGCGATGTAGGTGCAAACGCAAGGGAAACTAATCCGTGGTTTGGCTTTCTCCCTGTGGCCTATTCCTCCATACACACCTCCAAACACAAGGGTTGCGATGTAAGATGTATGCATGACGGAGATTAGTTTCAGCCTTGGATTTTGTTGACAACGCATCTTTACTTCGATTACATTAGATTATCCCAAGTGACACGTTTCATGTTACAATTCTTGAGTAAATCATGTAGCGTAGTATATCAAAGTCTTATATTATATCGTACCGCTTTCCAATAGCTATGTGATACAATATGCTTATCTTCTTTGTGATGATAACAAGCAATGTATGTATAAGTTGTGAATACGTTGCGTCTATCCATGTTTAAGGAATGATGACTGTCGTACATGAGGAGAAAGCGGAGTAAACTTATTTTCACATTCTCAATGCATATAACCCTTTCTTCAATCGAAATGTCACCAAACTGTGATGTCTTCCAGTTACCCTTTTCCCTTCTTATTACTATTACACTATGCAATTGTCGGAACGGAATGTTATATAGCGCTTTGGGGTCGTATATTTGGGTCGCTGACAAATAGGACACAAGTTTTTCTTATTTTTCATACAATATTCACTCTGACAATGAAAGGTTGTCACCGCATATACTACTCTTCTCTGACTATGAGTTGGTTATAATAACAGTATAAAAGTGGGGAGGGGAGCAAAAGCGAAAGGAATACACAACGAACGGGTTGTTACGCGATAAATCTCGGATCAGTGTAAAAACCCTTATCCCATTTCACCGCTTCCAGCGCAGCATGACATAAAGGATACACCGCTCTTTTATTGCTCTTAAGGCTTGCTGCTTTAGCCATAAAAATGTTTTTCCAACATGGATAATAAGAGAAAGCGTGTACATAGAACGTGAATGTGAGAGCTTGTATATCATTACACGCCTGTCTTATGATAGCAAAGGCTTAGGTACACATGTAATTTCGTGGACTTGTGTCATCAAGAAGTGATATGTGATGCCATGTGATGAAAACAGACGTTGTGGTTAATGAATGTGAACCAAGTCTTCCCAGTTACTTTGTTGGAGTCTTCTTCACCTACCTCCCATGTATTTTCTTTTGGGCTTATGTATGTATTATAATAACAGAAAAAAAGGCCACGCCATGTGACAAACCTCTTTTATTCCCTCATCAACCAGCTGAAAATCCCTTGAAGGTTTTCGATTCGAGAAATGGACCTATGGCTCCATATGTGAAATGAAGACTCGCATGTGAACTAATAATGACACACCTACTTTATGTTTGGGAGGAAAGAAGGATTCGAACTTGAAGTGATTGTTGATTACGAGAAGTAGAGGATATGTGTAATGTGTAAGATGAAATGAAGTGTACCATCGAGAGTAGTAATGTTTAATGCTGCATTGGATTTATGCTTTCGAACGTGTTATACTATATCAGAAGGAGGTTGACATATAAGAGAACTTCAGTATAGGTATAAATAGATAAGGGCTATGAGATTTTGAGCTTCTCGTATTATGACATTTTTTAAAAGTAAATTAACGCTCGTTACATTATCGCAACATCATGGCATGCCGTGTAATACAATGTTAAAACTCTAGAACATAGATAAGACATACCTGTATATCTTAAAACGTTAATGCTTTCACGTATGTTGGTACAAGTAAAAGCATGTTACCTTTGCTATTTGCCTTTACCTAATACAAAGGCACATAATAATTCTAACAATCTGTATTGATATTTATTAAGTCAACACTACCATTTTAAAACGGGTTTAAAATAAAATCCTTTCTCCAGTTTTCCAAGCCAGGTTACGTCTAGACAGACGCGTCTTCAGAACATTAACCATATCGAAGGTAAACGTTACCTTCTCGATTGTTAAGAAAAAGCGGAATGTGAAATCGAGCCAGTTTCTTAAGAATCTTATCCTTTTACATTCCTCTGAAGCACAAGATGTTCCTCATGTTGAAAATGTGTAGGAATTTCTCACAACATTTAAACACGAAACATAATGCTAATGGGTAGTGAACTTAAGTTTTAATTTATAAGGAACCTTAATGTATTATGTTATCCGGTTAGAAGGACAAGGCTAAAGCCAATGTTCATTTAATGTAAACTTGCCATTGAATTAGGTGAAAATCAATTTACTTAAGCTGTGTAATTTTCTGCTGAGATTTTCCATCAACTTAATTAGAAATGTATTAAGTCGACATTCGTCTCTTCACTAACTTCAACTGCAAATCATTAGCGTACTTATCAAGGACCGAATAAGTATTATCTGTATTCAGTACGTATGGCTTTAGTAAATTTATAAACATAAGTAGGTACCTACATGAACACGTTTTGTTCACATACGGTTACATGACAAGTACGCTGGAAAATAAGAGGACCATTTTGGCGTAATTGGAAACGACTTCTTGACATCCCATCCCCTTCAGAGAAAGTAAAAGGGAAGAAAAGTGGTAAAACCGGTAAAACCTTATTTATATATACGTACATATTATGTACATAGTTTACCCTTGTTACTTGAGAAGCTAAGATGTAACGCAAAAGAAGACGCAATAAAAAAATCTCTTACTCCACATTCTATATCATAGCCAAAGCTTTACATTACATTCTTTAAGAATTGTATTGACGTTGAATCCACTTCCAAGAAAGAGGCAGATAAAAGTACAAGGGAAGGAAGAATGCAACAGTCTCACAATTTCTCTATAATATGGTGAGATTGAAAGGTAAACTGAAGTGAGTTGTGAGAGTTCTTGGTGTCTCATGTTCCGGCAACGACAACAACGGAAGGAAGTACCATACATCCTGTTTTTGTGTATCTAGGATGTACTTTACAATATGTACTCAGCAAGAAAATACAAGACTTCACTCCTTCAACCTGTAAATAACGGGTTTATGACGGTAGTGCTCGTGCTCGGGGTATCGTATGACGAAGATTTATCGGTGTGCAGTACTAAACCTTGATATTTGTATGTTTGTATTTAAAGCTTAAGTTACAGTCCAAGCAGCTTGTCAGCTCT
>JAHZNG010000986.1:0-11061 GCA_027744375.1 Orchesellides sinensis
ATAATCTTTATTGCTAATTCACTCTCTCCCTTATTCATTTAGGATAAATTACCATTTTTTATGTAATTCATCCAGATAATAGCTCTAAAAAACACACACTTGTTTTTTAATCCAATTCTTCTCCATCTGCTCTCCATTCATCAATATAGAATACATCCACAGAGTGGGATTGTGTCAAAAAGTATATTTGGTGACCTGTCATAGATTTTTTTTCTTGTGCAAAAAAAATATATAAAAATTGGTTTATATCTTTTGGTGAGTTTTTTAAATAAATAATAATGTAATACAATATTTAATGTCAATGTCCAGAGATGAATCTTAGTTTTTTAAAGAGCTATTATCTGGATGAATTACATAAAAAATGGTAATTTATCCTAAATGAATAAGGGAGAGAGTGAATTAGCAATAAAGATTATGTATGAACTTGACAAGATCATCGATTTTGGTGGTAATGTGATGGTCTCGCCACTTGAATGGAAAATCTGGAAATTCCTATAAAACTCTGTGTGCTTTTTGCATCAGGCAAGGCAGTCATGTATGACTTTGTATTGCGTTGTGGGGGATAGTGTCACTCTTCACTTTTTTAATTTAAAACGGAGATTATCTCTGGTGTACATGGAGAAAAATCGTTGACCTTTGTTGTCATTGTCATGTACACATTTACTTACTACGTTTTTTCCACATTTATTTTTATCCATGAAAAATTGGATTAGCTACGGAGAAAAAGAGTTTATGTAAAAAAAGTGTTTTATATAAGCAAAGATAGATATTTACTGTTTTATTGCAGAGATGTATGATAAGCAGAGTGTCATTGTTATGGCTTATCTGAAACTCTGAAACAGCTAATATAAGTTGAAAAAAATATAAGTGTTTTTTGTTTGTTTGTTGTTTTCAGAAAGTCAGCCTGGAAGGAAGAGCATTCTTCTGGAGAAATAAGCTTTGTTTTTTACTGTGGCAGTTTTTTAAAGGCAGCTAAAAAAATCTATGTGAGTTTTTTACGTGACCGTATATTACATCCAATTACACAGCTGTTACACATCTTAAGTGGGCTCTAGTGACTAATTACTCCAATTTAACTAAAAAAACTGTTTTTTTACCACGCAAGCAAGTGTTATTTTGTGTCATTATAAAAAACACACGAGAGACATTCCAGCTGCTGGTGTTAAAAAAGAAGGGGTTATCTTGGATCTTCTAGTGGAAATCTCAAGTTATTTTTGTGAANAACTATTTTTTTTACCACGCAAGCAAGTGTTATTTTGTGTCATTATAAAAAACACACGAGAGACATTCCAGCTGCTGGTGTTAAAAAAGAAGGGGTTATCTTGGATCTTCTAGTGGAAATCTCAAGTTATTTTTGTGAAAAAAGAAAATTTCTTGGTGAAATACGTGAAAAAAAACTTCGATGTTGAAGGACACCACAGTATCACAATCTGGTGGTGGTGGCGAAGGAGGAGGAATGACCACCTCAGCATCCCAGTCACCCTCCCCCACCTCCAACAACAATAGCAAAACCTCCTCCAAATTTCTTAAGGTTGACAAGAAGGGTAAGTTTTTTATATTTTTTAATTCTTTTAATTGGAGGATGACGCATTATAGTCCAAATACGATTTTGCTCCCGTTGTTGCTACCTCAATGCACTCCAGATTGAGTTGGAGCACAGCTACCGTCATCACACATTCACTATTACTATTATCATCATAGGCTGTCATGCACAAGTCATACTTTATTGTCCAATCCATCATCATTAGCGGGATACGTTACGTTATCACTGGTTATTTCGCTAAATAATCTGTTTTGTAAAGTTCCAGTATAACTATGTACCTCATTTGCATGTATATAATTCCAGTACAATTATTACCATCCTCCTCATCTGTACTCCTCTTACTATTCTCATTAGCCAATGTATTTTTCATGTCATCTTATTTTGTTGGTCAGTTTATAAGAATTGGGACCATTCTCTTGTTTTTTTTCGAGACTAGGCCAAACTCTTGATTTCACATGGTAAATCTTATGTGCATCCGTGTATTGATTCTTAGTGTGACACATAAGGTGTGTATAGGATTTTAGGTATTTCTTAAAATCAAATCCAGTCTTGTGGTTCTGAAGATAATCCTTCTTGTGTCATGCAATAGTCTCAAATGGACTTTTCTAGCATACTCAAGAAAAGTTGTTAGACCAGGTGACCAAATAGCATATTATTCATTTTCGTTTAAGCTGCTGGTTTTTTATTGATGATGGTGCGTGGTGGTACATCATTGTGTGCACACACTACATTGTTGGTCTTTGGGTACCTTCTCTCTCTCACATTGTTGCCCATAAAAAACTCTTTGTTGCTTATTAATCTGCATTTCATCTATTTTATGTGTGTATACGATGGCATATCTCATTAAAAACACCAAGCCAGACTAAAAGACATATGTACAGAGTCCTGTCTTGCTTCAACTTCTTTTTTGTGTGTGTTAGATTGGATTATATATGTGATTACATGCGTTGCCACCACCACTCACCTTGATACACAAACTCCTCAGAGCAAAAGTAGGTTTTTAAAGTAATCCAACCAAAAAATTTTTCAACAAGGATCTTGCTAACTTACTTTTGTAATCTGCATAAGTCACACTATTTCATACTTTTCGGACAACCCTTATCTTTTGTTTTTTTTAAAGGGACCCTTGACATTTCTAATTCGTCTTACGCATACACATGCTCATTAAAAACTGTGTGTGAAATTTTTTTTTCCGCTCATCTTCCCATTCTCACCTGAACCTACCTGCAGCCAGTTTCGTTTTTTACACACACGCCTATGATTTTTTTAATAAATCCCCACATTCCTCACTCAAATATTACACAATAGATACTAATTTACTTATACTTATGGTTATTAATCAACAATCAAATTAAAGTGTTATCATCCCTCGCCAATCACCAGCCAAGCTACCAATTACACACAATGTGTGCATATTGCATTATACCTCAAAAGTCACACTATTTCATACTTTTCGGACAACCCTTATCTTTTGTTTTTTTTAAAGGGACCCTTGACATTTCTAATTCGTCTTATGCATACGCATGCTCATTAAAAAACTGTGTGTGAAATTTTTTTCCGCTCATCTTCCCATTCTCACCTGAACCTACCTGCAGCCAGTTTCGTTTTTTACACACGCCTATGATTTTTTAATAAATCCTCACATTCCTCACAAATATTACACAATAGATACTAATATACTTATACTTATGGTTATTAATCAACAATCAAATTAAAGTGTTATCATCCCTCGCCAATCACCAGCCAAGCTACCAATTACACACAATGTGTGCATATTGCATTATACCTCACACAAATATCCCATTCATTCATTCTTTTGTACTATTGACTCTCTATTGATCAATAAATACCTCTTTCCCTTTCTTCTGATAATTACAATTATTTATTATATAATTGAGTCCGTAATTATATGAGCGTATTGCTCCTTATTCCCACAAGGTCATGCACAAGCCAATAGTAAAGGGTTATAGAGGTGGTCAACTACACAATAACAATGCTTTTTTTGTCTTCTCTCTCACAATTTTTTTTATATAAAAATCTAAAAAATATACCTGTGGACAATGGCACTAAGCTTTGGTCATCATCCACGTATATGTATTTGTCAATCAGCTAAAAAACGCATTAAAAAAGTGTAATAAAAAAATGAGAAGGGTACACATCCCAAAAGCATATTATTATTACCTGGTTGACCAAGAACTAAAGCACAGTAGAATAATATATGTGCAATCCATATTGATAAATAACTCTATTTGCAAGTGCATTTACTTAAATGCACCTTCATTCGTCAAAGTCAGTCCATGCACCTGTAAAAGCGTTTTTGGTTTCTGTGATTGTTTAATTTATTATTGGCGGTGACATGCAAAGACATGGTGCATTATTAATTTACTACTGCACACATCATGGTATCCTTCCTCCAAAGCAACCCTCCATCGCTTGAGGGGCATTTAATAAAGAGATACATTATATCCCTCGCCATTGTTGTTATTAATTGTTGGTAGCATTTTTTCAGCTAATAAGGCAAATCTCCACCTAATAAACAACAATGCAATGGCTCTATGCTCATCTTCATTTTATTTTAATTGCCAAAAACATGCATTCTCTCAGCTGCTTTGTATGCTTCTCAGGTTCATCGTACCACACCACATCACATAACATTCTTTCTGCCTTTGTTGTTGTGCCTTAAGGCATCTCTCTCTAACCATTTCAAAGGGGAAACAAGCCTAAGCATTGTTATTTCTCAAAGAGCATCAAAGTTGTTCCTTCCGACATGGGCTCTTGATGCATTCCATCACTGTCACTTTCATCTTCACTTGTTCATAAGAGTGAAACGTTATATACAAAGATCAAGTCATGTGGTGGTGAGTCTTCCTTTTAACCCTTTTTTTCCTTTACCCCATCTGTAAAGGTGAAGGTCGGCCTGTGATATATATAAACGGGAATATCTAATTTTCCTCCTCGTCATTTGCCACCGCTACTCTTTTACATGGCAATATATTTTTTTTTTTCAATTTAAAATGTAAACAGCAATTAGCATATTGCAGGTGTAACTCTGTGGCTGACGGTGAAGTTGACAAATTGGTTGACGCATACAAAATACATGTATATAAATGATGACATGACATAATGTAGCAGTTGTTATATAAACGTGCATTGAAATCACCTTGAGCTCCTTTTTTATCAAATGCACTGCATTTTGTGCACATAGCAAATATTTAGTGTAAGTCAATATGAAATGCTCAGGGTAAATACGATTTTTTTATCAATGATGGTTGTCATTAAAGACAGAAAAGGATCTTTATTTGACAACTTGATATATAAATAAATGATTAATTTGCAATATTCAAAAAGGTCTTAGTGGTGTGTGGAGGAGTGGCTGTCAATATATGGTTATGGCTATGATGAATGATGATGGTCACCTTCCAAATAGTCTCTTCTGAGACAATAAAAAATTGTAATGAATTTTGGTACGATTGGTTTGTAAGAATATAAATATAAAGAGCGGATACGGATGGAGAGAGACAAGCCAGGGTCCTTTTTGTACTCAAGGGCAACTCTAACCCTTTCAATAATAGAGATATATACGTGTAGCTACCTTGTTTCTGTTTTTGACCACACAAAACAACTCACTATTAATATATTAGACAACAGAAGAACGTATTCACAAAGACAGAGAGAAGTCTGCAAGGCGACCTTGCTTTAGTTGAAAAGGCTCGCATTGAAGTGAGCACACAAAACTGGTCAAATAGTTTGCTTGTGTATTTTAGGTACTGTTATGAATTTACATTGTAAATTATCATTATTATATTGCCATAACTCACCTTTGACACTTTTTTGGCCAGTTGAGTACATACAGATGTACAGTTTGACTTATTAAAATACAATGTATAGACAAGGTGCAATTTTGGCAAGTTGGCAGAATTTGTTACATCAGCAGAAATATTATAATTTTGCAAAGGTCGCGTGAAACGTGCCATTTATAACCACAGTATTGATTATTACACTCTTACGTCTATGTCTGGCTGAGAGTTACTTCCTCCAAAACTGGTCAAATAGTTTGCTTGTGTATTTTAGGTACTGTTATGAATTTACATTGTAAATTATCATTATTATATTGCCATAACTCACCTTTGACACTTTTTTTGGCCAGTTGGGTATATACAGATGTACAGTTTGACTTATTAAAATACAATGTATAGACAAGGTGCAATTTTGGCAGAATTTGTTACATTAGCAGAAATATTATAATTTTGCAAAGGTCGCGTGAAACGTGCCATTTATAACCACAGTATTGATTATTACACTCATACGTCTATGTCTGGCTGAGAGTTACTTCCTCCAATTATGTTTTTTATTACGACACTTTTTTAAAATTCTAGTCAGCTTTTTTACACGTTGTAAAAAAAGTGTAAAAAATACTAAGTGAGTCCAGAGAGAGGTTGAAGAGATCACATGTGGTCTTCCAAACATGTTATTTTATCACAAATAATGAACGGAACAGGTGATATGCAAAATGCAATGGAAAAAACGAGATAATATGATATTTTACGATTGATAATAATACTGATAAGCATATTAGCATTGGAGTCACAAAAGGAAAAAACAAATTTGGAGGAGATGATACAAAGTATGTTTTTTATGATAACCCTTTACTTGTTTTATTACATGGTTATCAATGGGTAATCTTTAAACAAGAGATGCGCATTTAACAGCGGCAATTTTTTAGGATGAGTGAGAGAGAGAGCGATGAACGAACGTCAGTAATTAATGGAAATGGTCAGTGGTGCGCGGTGTCCCTTTCATTTTTTAACGATGTTCTCAGCACAATTTTGTGCTTTTGTCTCACAGAAAATGGAAAGGTGACATTGAAACGTGTGCGCAGCTTAAATTCCCATAAGGAATGTGTATGCAGTGTAGCTTGAGAAATAGGTTTTCCATTAAGTAATCATTGTCACACTAAGTGTCAAGAAAAATTGTGTGACAGTGACAAGGAATCACACTGACATGCGACAGTTGACATTTAGAGAGACAGGGAAGAAAATATAAGTATGTTTCAGGTCAGCTGCCTGTCATTTAAAAAAAATAAGTAAATATGATATTATATTTTTGAGGATGCCATTTAATATAAAATGTAATAAATTTAATGTAATTCAACCTTGGCGCTGTAGACTGTTAAGATGTGCACTGAATTCGTTAAGATCATGATGACAAGTGAAATATTATTACGAAAAATATATTGGCAATGCGACTATCATCACAGCAGGGGATACCTCTTATAAAAAACGAGTGTCAACAATAGCGCAAATATTAAATTGTTATATTCAAGATTAATATTTACTTTGAAGATAGCCACGTTACGTAATAATAACAATTACGGTGTTTGAGCATAGCACTGTCAATAAATATCAGGTGACATGTGGTAAGGTTCCCTTGTACAATTAAAAAATGTATGGAGTTACGTGCATAAAATATTTAAATCAAATTAGCGTATCATCTCATGTTATCATGTTACTTAAGAAATCCAGTTTATTTTACAACCTTCTTCTTTTTTGGTGAAATAATCATAATATTTTGCTTATATTCCAATTTTTTCAACAAACCCATAAAAAATCCACTTTGAAGATGAGATGCGTTAGCTATTTTATGGTTATTGCTAAATGCAAATATACAAAGGGTTGGTAAAAAATGTTGTAAGCCTTGTTATGCTAACAATAAAAATTGAGCAGGGATGGCAAATGACATTCATTCATGAAATTATTTTTTTCAATGGAATTGGTATTCTATTTGCATTACATAATTTGAACAGCCAAAACAAATACTCAAAGTGAATGACATTGTTTTTTACTGAGTGACACACTAAAAAACTCCAAATTCTCTGAATCTTCTCAAAACAATGCCAAAACCATATATCCGTCTATTGTATTGATTTTTTACTCGTTCTAATTACGACCGTCCACCACAACTCCTGCTCACGTGTGCAAACATGATAGGTAGGATTAAATATATAAAAACTCAAGTTCAACGTGACTTTTCCCATGTTCATCTAACGAAGACTTATAAAAAATACGAGGGACACACGGAAAGATGAAAAAAACTAATGGGAAAAGTTTGCAAAACTTGGTTTTGTTCGCAAATACGGAAAATCCTTGCGAAAAATGCAGGCCGGCTTTGTATAACGGTAATATAGCATAGGATGACGTCAGTAGCGAAAATATTATGTTTGCATCGCTGGAGAATGCTGGAGAGAGCTTTCTTCTAATCTTGTTTTGTGCAGGAGCAGAGTTGGTATATGCCACCTACGCATTTTCTCCAATGAGCGGTGCTCTATGGGAAAATTTACTGCTCAAGTGGAACATACACGGTGTACAAAGGGCCATAATGAACTTTGGCAGACTGAAAATCAAAATTTTGGACTTTGGTCGCTCATTTGTTATTTGCTCGTTAGCGGCTTTTGATCAGTGTTCCCATTGGTTGCACTGTGTAAATAAGTGAGGCTCATTCATAAAATAACAATCACCTTTGGGAATTGAGTGGGTAGGTAGTCCTCTCAGATTTTTATAAAGATCACAGAATTTTAAAGGGAAATGTGATATTTTGATTTATACTTCATGAGAAACTTCCGTGTTATGAAATCCTCCGATTTTTCATTGGGTTCCATGTAAACCCTTTGTGTTTTTTAAAATTGATTTTTTATCCTCCTTCTATAATTTGAAGCTCTACCGAGATATTTGTAAAAGTCGGCAGGATTTTGATGCGTACTTATTTGTCCGTACACCCACGCAATCCCACCTACTCCCCCGCTTGGAATACATAACTAACAACATAAAATAGCGTCTATTTTATTCCAGTCTGTAAAGAAATACGTGCTGGAGAGACTGGCTCTGGAATGCTTCGTAAATAGATATATACATTCCAAGCTATTTTTAGCCGGGCTTGTTCCAAGAATGTAAAAAAAAATTCAATATTAAAAAACAATTTGCTTCCGCTTGCCGATTTTTTATTGAGACCAAGTTGATAATACATACACGTGGCTATAAAATACATTCTTTTTTAACAAGAATGTAAAAAAAAATTCAATATTAAAAAACAATTTGCTTCCGCTTGCCGATTTTTTATTGAGACCAAGTTGATAATACATACACGTGGCTATAAAAGACATTCTTTTTTAATAAAATACTCAGAAACAATATAAAAAAGTATTAAAAAACTATTTGCTCCAAATTCCATATTCCGCTTACCTACATTTACCATCGCTTGCGCTAATTTACACGGTAATTTTCCTAACCGGGTATTTTTTGGCAGAGATTCACATTTTTAAACGGCCTTCTTGTAATAACACCGTCAATGAGTCATCCATATGGCTACTCGGCAAAAGTCGGAGGTCGTCTTTCCTTCAGTCACAAAAGAAAAGTATTAGTTTTTTACTTCCTACTTTTTAAGATGAGATGTTTTTATGGTGATAAGTGACATAATCCGTTTTGGAACGGTGTCATCTCTCCTTTGGCAGTTGAGTAGCTCATCAACATCAAGCTTCTAATGTCATACTTAAATAATAACGGAGAGGTAGCCAGAGTAAATATTGGGAACAAAGTGCATATGGATGGGTGACTGCATAAAAAACTAAGTAGGCCATGTCCTGAATGATGGAGTATCTCAAATACACTCCATTTCATACAGACGGATAAATATTAAGTGCACTTCCAACCTAATAACAAATCCAGCTTTGGGAAATCTAATTACTAATTATATTACAAGCCTGGGCTACTACAAGAGATTATACGGTTATTGTATATTTCCTTCTGCAAATGACAAATTGGTTGGAAATTGACAATGGGATTCGTTAACGGCGTTGGAGTTGAAGTATAAAAGAAAAAAGCTACATTTTTTCTAGCTTTTTTAATGGATAAATGGAACAAGACAAGATAATAATAATAAATGTCAATAAAAAATGCTAAGAAATTCTCTTTTGTTTTCATCCCTCTAGAAAATCTAAAAATACTATGGTTGTTTTCATGCTCCATTTTCCATCTCCAGCAAATAAGACTTCCCTCTTACTAAAGTTTTCCAGCTTGTGTTAAATTCCAGAATGGAAATGTGTTGATGTGTGATGGGAATAGACAGGCATTTCCTTCCAGATGTATTATTTTCACGTAGTATGGCTTCCTCTTCATTTCAGTCAGACAGAACAAAAATCTTACTTACTTTCCCACCTTGCTTGTTCCTTATGAAATATTCAAAGGGAGATTCTTTCCACGATTGAAAATAACATCCAATTTAAAAAACAAAGGTGACCTTGTAAAGGATACACACGGAGAACTTGTTATTATGTCTGACTTACTGCAGAGTGCATGTGACATCATCACAAGTGCATCCAGAACTTTCCGGAATACCCCACCGCTGGAATGCATATGTCCAACATCCACCCACACAAAATATAACTACAATATTACCATTAATTTCCTGTTTTCTACCAGTTTACGTCATCCATACACCAATTTAAAAAAAACTCACCAAAAACGGATTCTCCAGTCTTTTGTCTTTCTCCAGCATCCAATTTTTCTCCAGCTGCAGTGAATTAGCAAAAAAAAAGAGAAGTTTCTCGACGTTATCGATTTTCCCCGGTTTGCAAATGCCAAACCAGCTATTTTTTTTATTAGACGACCTGCTGCTTCACTGTAGGAGTACCTAGTGCAACCAGTAGTCTGCCTGGATATGGAAAAGCTGCTGGAGAAAGTGCGACTCTGCCACAATTTTCCACCATATGCTCTCTTTTTCTGTGGTGCTCCCATTATTTCCCCGGCAGCCGGAGAAAATAGGAGCAGCAGCTGCATATTATATTGGGTTATAACATACGCATACATTTATATTTCATCTTATCTTTCCCCAACTACCGTCTAGAATGTTCCTTTTCAAAAGAAAAGATTTCTTTTTGCAATTTTATTTACGAAATAAAGCTAAAACCACCACCCACGCATAATGTCTTTGGTAAAGGTAAAGGGTTACAGTGGCATCGGCATCATCTTAAGTAATGATGATGACGGGGAAACAAGAAAGTGAAGGAGTGGTCGCCCATACAATTTCCTGTGACAGCTTAGAACTCACGTGGTGATGGCCACTACCACCTGGGCAGCAGTAGTTAAGAAGGAGGGAGGGAAGTATCTTGTCTTGTTTTTGGAGGAAACATGAGTTGTCCATTTGTTTTAGATGTACATCTTGACAAGATGCTTTTTAATGGGATTTTTATTTTATTGGATGAAAAAAAAGACGGAAGTGGATAATAACAAAGCAAGAGTAGTCCTCTCCAGGGATATTTAGATGTCAATGCTCTCTAGTTAAAAGGAGATCCATTTTGGATTTCCCTTTAGGCAATATTAGTACTAGTATTGCGCAATGGAAGCTTCCAGCATTTAAATATATATGAGAGGCTCATAAAAAATACACAGAAGCTCATAAAAAGCTGTCTAGTAATAATAACCGTAGTATACATTTAAATAGGGTGTAATTTAAGCTACCTGATATAT
>JAHZNG010000987.1:0-25154 GCA_027744375.1 Orchesellides sinensis
AGCATTTTTATTGGTAACTATCACTTAAACTATTAGTCTCTGGAAACAAAGGCAGAAGTTAAGATTTTCTGATATTGAGTAGAAATTGTGAAAGCCTTAAGCAAGAAAATTAGAACACGTCCATTTTGTGTATAGCGAGGACAGATAATTTGTCAGTTGGCAGTAAAAATTGAATTTATTATGAGATATCATGACACTTTTACGTGACGGCTTATAGTAGCATATGTATCATTAAATTATGTCATAAAATTAACGGGGAAAAGAAGGGAGAAATATTAAGCATTGCATAAATGTTCTAAAATATGCCAAATGATGCACGAGGGACCTTTTATTGCACTTTTCGAGTGTCAAAACACGTAAACAAAAGCAGCCATCTTTGTGTTTGTTTCATGTCCACAATTTTTGAAGCCAGACAACCAATTTTGTGTGTCCCTTTTTGACGCAATAAAATGTACCCTGACGATGATGACTTGGTTGGCCTCGTCATTCGTACTCATCATGGAAGCAAATACCACCCTTACTATTTTCCTTCCTGTAGAATGTAGTTGGTGATATGTTTGGTTACTGTAGGTCAAAAGTTTAAGAATAAATGTTTAAAATTTCTTCAAATAATTCATTATCGAATTGGTTTATTGGTTTTTCGGACAAAATAAATCTATTACACTTTGTTATACTTAGTAGAGGAAAAGAAAGCCAAGTAGATTCTAACTTCCAGACCCTGCCGAATCCATATAAAACGGGTTTCTGTCTTAAAGTGAAATTGTCGAAAAAATAAAGCTATAAACTTTATGGTACCAATTATTGGACCTACTTCTTAAGAAAACGCTTTCTAATACACAATCGTCATACAGATCTCAAGGACGGGATTATTTCCGATGAATAGGAGGCGTTATATTTTGCCAACCGTTAGTTATCAGGTCTATTAACTAAGGGTTTAGGATGACTACTGGGCATGTATGAATAAGTATAAAGGTTAAATAATATGTAAGAATCGTTTCAGTTTTATGAGCAATCTTGGTACGTGGCAGGCAACATATGTATCTTATTACACTTATTATTGCTGTGACATAACATGATCCAGCAGAACCACGATAAATATCAAAAGCATACTTTTTCTTTAACTGTGATTGTAAAAGAAGCCACCCTTTTTAAAATAAAATGCGTCATCTTGGATAATAGATTGCATATTACATTACTTATTGTGATAATATTAACGCATACAATCAAAATCTATTTGTAATATCTCTATTGAAAAGTCTGTCATTTCTTACTCAGCCTGGGTGATCAAATTGAATGTACAAAAATCAAATAGCCCGACCCTGAAGCCATAACAAGCACGTGTTACTGACAATTCTGGATTTCCCTAAAATATTTCAATAGAGTCGTACGATCTAATGAAACA
Source organism: Orchesellides sinensis (assembly GCA_027744375.1). NCBI lineage: Eukaryota > Metazoa > Arthropoda > Collembola > Entomobryomorpha > Orchesellidae > Orchesellides > Orchesellides sinensis. The sequence goes on from JAHZNG010000987.1 coordinate 1,403, forward strand.
GAGCAAGGTATTGAAATAATGTACGTTCAGACTCTCAAAATTATCAGGATTTGAGGCTCTTAAAGAATACTAACGAATTAAAACATCCAATCTTTTCCGTTTCTTGGCCTACGTATGCCTTTTTAACACAAATGGCCAAAAATTAAAAAAGAGTCCCTGTTTTATGTGTGTAAAATATGTAGCCATTAACGGACATTATTCTACTTTGATTACTCTCCTAAAAAATCCAAACCGTAATCTTGTAGTGGTTATCTACTTCATCTACAATGAAAAATATGCGAGGAATGATGACGTACAGGGTGTGAAATGTGACTGACAAGCTGTAAAATGGATTGAGTAACATCTCTTTTTAATCATCATTTTCATCTGCTCTGACGATGATGATCCATCTATTCACAGAACTGTGATATCATTATTACCCATTTAATTTCATGATTGTCACAAGTATGTCCGTACATATGTGACGAGAGAATTCTTGGACTTTTTTTTACTTGAATAGCTTCTCGTCTACATTCATTCACGCGTCGCTGTTTTTGTTGGGGTTAGAATTTTTTAACACCCAATGAATTAGGATGGAGAGATGAATGTGGCTCATTTTATTACAAAGTATTTAACACATTAACTGGTTAAGTGCTCCGGTTTTTGCCTCTTTCTGGCAAGAGTACATATATCAAGTATGCATACATACATGCTTAATACTATTGATAAATTTAATACCTACATAATTTGAGGTTCACATCCTTAGAAAATACACACTTCTCGTTTTACGTGTTCATGCCTCATACCATTCATTACGTTATTGGTCTCAATAATTTGGCTTTGATGAAATCTGTTCGTGATATTTATGCAGAACTTGAGATGACACATCCCCATCCCCGCGGAGTGAAAAGTTTGGATAGGGTAAAGTGGCTGCTTATTTCTACACACCAATTATACCACAAAACCGTCATTCAAAACAATACAACACGTTTATAAAAGGAAACTGTTGGTTGTTTTGAGTAGCTAAGAGTTCTTTTGAACTCTGGGGCAATGTGCGCTATCAATCTTTTCTCTGGCAAGATCTGCTCTTGTATTTATTATTATTTTTATTTAAGGGTGCGTACATGTGTAAGCACTCTATTCATATTAAGCATTAGTCTTGATCCTTCAGTTGCGCTCGAAAGCTATGAGGTGAATGTCAGATCCAGTCGGTTTACTTGAGTCTCATTAGATTCTATTTGATTTCATTTGAGTTGATTGAATTGGCATCAAATGATGTGAGAATGGATGGATGGATAAACGGTTGTTGAAAAGCCGCAGAAGAGTAAAGATATATTGAGAACATGTATATGTACGTATGTGTGCAATGAAAGAAGGTTAAACCGTGTTATTTCAGCAGAGAAAAAAGGGGGACAGAAAAAGTGCAAGAAATCCAGCTGAGATAAGTGAGATGCCCTCTAAACTCTCTACAAAAATGTTCACACGTAACATGACAGCTTGTGGTAAAATGCGAGCACTTCACTTAACTCCATCCATACTTACATTAACAAGCTCACATTTCTAGTTAGCTGCTCCACATGGAAAATATGATGATGACGATGTGTATACTAAAAGTGTAAATTATTCATGCTTCATGGTAACTACTCCGTCTTTGTTGCTTTTTAAGGATGAATGAACATCAAGTACCATCATCAGAACACCACAGTCTCTATATATAAATGTTGTGTACGAATTTTTCCGATTTTTCTTTTGCTGATTGCTTGCAAGCCTGCCTAACCAGCAATAAAAAGCGGCTTCAACTGTTTTTACATCCCGGCCTGAATGGATGTTCTATGCAATTTTTAATTTTTACCAACAATTTGATGAGCACGGTATCCTCAAAGGACTTTTTTCATTATAGTTGCAAACTGACTTAGCATTTTATTAGGCCCGTTGGGCTAATTCCGTATTAATTATTGGCAACAATCCTTATAACCTGCGTAGGAGTAATCCCCTCAGGATGGGAGAGGATCTGGCAAAGAAAACACAGAAAATTTTATAGGCAGCCTCTGAGAAAACAAGTTAATCACTGAGACTTGTACGAAGGCAGGTTGGCGTAGAGTGCGAAAAATAAATAATAATAAAATGCAGATGCATTTATCTAAGTTTACCATCATAAGTTGGCTGACGGATTAGAAAAAAAATGTTTCCATAATATGTATAAACACATAACGTATATTTTGACTTAGTTATTAGACAACACTGATGACTGACATTATAGTATATTACGTAGGTAAGTGTAGTATGCATATAATGAAGATATCATGACTATAACTAAGTTCATTATGAATTCTAGATGCTACTGGCGAGTCGGTTGAGATGGGAAGTGTAAATTTCAAACATGTACTGATGCAAGCTCTCATTTCAAACTGATTAAGACGTACAAGAAACAACTCACTCAGAAGAGTTCAGCTTTGTTCATAATAGACGTCCTGTAATACACCTGGTCATGAGGTGTAAACTTTAGATAATCTACAAACGCTGGCAATGTATTTACGATTATGGACGAGATACATGTAAACACGAACGTCTGAAGTTTGCATATAAAGAGTTGATTCGATCTTTCGTTTGATTCATCTTTGCCAACCATCATAATATTTTTTCGTTTTCCAATTGCGTGACATCACAATTTTGTGGTGTAAGCTGGGTAGCAACATTTTTTAATTGGCTGCTTTTTCTAATACAATGTTTTACAAGTTTACTGCCTCAAATGTCTTCTTTAGTTATGGTGCACTTGCAATTTTTATATGCTAGGCCAGATGTAGTGATGAAATAGGATGGCTACCGTATCATAGTACATAAAGCAATAAAAATTCTTGTTGAAAAATTTGTGCTGCTGATTGTTGTTGAAAAAAGAAGAACTTATCTTTTATATGGATGTTTTAAGCATCACTAGTTCTGTTGGCATTGCTAACAACCCTTGTATTGTTACAAGCAATAACATTCGTGCATATTATTATAAAAACAGAATGGACGTGCATTCACCAACCGGAATTCACAATACGATTTACAATGGCTTTTCAGAGATAAACAGATTTATTTGGATTAGTTCCATTGGACATGTTGAGTTGTGCTTTGGTTCTAGTGTGTACATGTACTTCACAACACATGAGCTAATTGTCAGATATATGCTCATTTGTAACGTACATTGATATCCTCAGTGATGTGAGGTGAAGGGTGTGGGGCACTGCTTTTGAATACGCTACCTATTTTAATGGCATCAAATAAAATGGCTGCAGGCAAAATTAATTGGTAAGAAAATAGAGAAAGACAGCCAAAAAAATTAAGATATCAAATTTATAACGACCCATGCATGGAACGAATACCTTTGGTAGCCAAAAATGACACGAATGGAGTAAAAACGTATTTTACTTAAATATTTTGTGATTTCAGCAACTTGGGTTGTATTGGGTTCTCAACCCTTTGAGTTTACATGCGTATTTACATATACACATTGCATATAAATAGATACATAGGTCTGTGCTTTTGATGCATTTACAAGTTACATTGTTTATAAATCATAAATAACACATAATTTACAGCGCTACTAGAAAGGATTTTTTAATTTAAAAAATCTCATTTAAGTCAAGTCTATCAAAGTCCACAGCTTCTTGTATTGTTGAAACAATTTGTTTGGCATAAGTTTTAGCTGCTTTTTCTCGAATTCACCTCTGGTTTCACACCGGTAGCTCTGAAGCTAGTTTAGAAAAAGCTTATAGAAGTAAACAATAAGTTTAGCAATGTACGAGTACCGTGTTAAGTAATAATGCAAAGGAGGTACAAATGAGGAAAATCCGTTTTACTTTTTTGATTCTCCTTCCCCAACCCAGGGGGTACTACTCGGCACAGTGGAAAGAGAGTATAAAAGAGAATGCACTACTGAGGGAAGTACGACCTTTTATAATCATTAGCTTGACTTACTTTTGTCTTCTATTGCCTTATTTTAACTAAACGAAGCATTTCTTGATTTTCTGACTCCTGATACCTTCATACATACCTTTGTAGGTGATGGATATTTAGTGTTGATGGTGGTAATAACCTCTTTGGTTTACCATCTAGATTTATACATACAACATATATGCACAGTAGGTAACGTAGATGTTCCATAAGACGGTGCCTCAATTACTTTCTAGAAAGCAAGTTAGCAACTCACTTATGCTTCTAAAATTATTGTTTTCTAACATAAGAATTACAGAAATATACAGATGCCACGCAATAGCTACTGCTACTAGACATTTTACAATACAAAACATTTAAGAGAAGATGAAGATATACAGCACAATACGTAAAATGATACATGGAAAACGATGGCTCATTGTAACAAGCGTTTGTAGATTGTTGAATGATGGTTGTGTTACTTTTGAAGAACCAGAGCTGGAAGAAAAGGTAGCATATTCCGAAGGTAAAATGTTAGAGGTTGAAAGTATGTATGTAGGTGTGTATATATTGGTCTGTGTATGCAAGGGATACAAAACATCCCCATTTGAAAATGCCGAAGAGGGTTGAAAAGGTGACACAAGGAATTTTTGTAAGTTTTTCTTATAATTGTTATAGATGTTGACTTGTTGCTTGTTTTGCAGTTTCATTAATAAAAGTCTAATATACCTATTACGTTGGCCTTCTACAGGATGCTAAAAGGTACAGGTATATTGCTGGGTATATTGATGGTGAAGTGTGAGATGGATTGCAGGGATGTACGAAAAAAAGGTTGGATGATATAACGTGTTCGTCGGTGCGAAAAGACGGTACACAAACTAAATGTTACCGTCACTCGTTCTCAGAAAAAAATCTGGATGCACAGAGAATACCAATATGTTCCTTACTATTACGTTTGAAAAATTGGCTTGTTTGGGTAACATGCGTGCCTTATTGCTACAAACTAAAGAAAGGAATGACAAAAGAAAAATGAATGCTTGTTTTCTTAATAATGACTTTGGTTTCTTCCGGTTGTCCATACGATTGAGGTTTGGAATGTTGGTATGAAAGATGTAAACTTCTGGCATGGTTGAGGTATTGGGTATTGGAGACAGTGAAAAATGTGACTTCTATCTCTTTTTTCTTTCAAAACGCCTGAGATCATTTCAAAAGATTTTTAAATGTCAATTAACCCACTTATATCTGATAGACAGCAAAAAACCTTGTTTATCAACTCTACACATCATATCTGTGTCTTCTGCGGGCTTGTACTCTCTGATATTTTTGAAATGCCGTGTCATGTTTGTTTGTGAAGAGTATTGGTATACATACATCATGTACATATGTCCATATCTCAGGAATGTTTGTTTTCATCGGTTGTGTCAATGAGAGAGGGAGATCTAGTAGGAAGGGTTTTCAAATCTCATCTTCATGAAAACTCTCAACGTTTTGGCACTTCGACACACCGACACGGTTGTTGTATATTTGAGAACGTGATTAGAACACGAGGACAGGCCTTAAAAGTTTTTATGTGATGAGTGTGAAAATGAAGAATTTGAGAGTATTGAGTGAGCTATGGATGGAAAACTGGTAGAATTAGATCGCATTGCTAGTCTGTTGTCACTTCTTTTTAGCTGCTGTCTCCCGAAATTCTCATGCAGTAGTGCATGCCAAAAAGTATGTATGTGTATATATCTTGACTTTCTTCGGTATTATTAGTGACTGTAACATACATATTTCGAGGGTTTATTTTACATTGTCACATTTCTTACGTTCTCAGGTTAACTATTTAATGAGAATTCGAGGTTACTCCTACCTTCAACATTTTTTCTTCACGAAGAGCTTCATTAGCATGTTTTGTACCAAACTAACTCAACTTTTCCATTTTGAAACAAAATGGGGGTAGACAAAACCGAATACGCATTTTTCAACCCTTAGCTTCGCCACAAAACCCAAGCGGACGCTAGTTAGTCAGAAATTACCTTTTGGCAATTGCAAACATTCCACATACAAAGCATGCGCATATGCCACACAGTGTTGGAAATGCGTCCGTGCGTGTTTCATGTCCAACACTGGCACACATAATTATTTTACGGCTTAGGGGTGTAAAGTACGTATCAAACTGACAGACTTTACTGAAAATGGTATGACCATAGTATTATTTCAAACAATGAAGTACATATAGGTAAAGTATATATGTATATAATGTGGCTATACTCGTGATATGTCATTAAGTTATCCTCTCCAGTGTCTGGCAAAGCTCAGCAGATCACCTTACGAACAAGCGGACGGGTTTGATGTGATGAAGCGTTTGTAATTTGAGGTTTTCATCATCCTATCCTGTGTCCAAATTTAAAAATTTTACTTTGCTAGTTAGCCTCTGGTGGTTGGTTATAAGGATGACGATATAGAAGGGTTTCTTGAAAATTAAGAGGAAAAGGAATCATGAAGGCGGAGATTTTTATTTCTTCGCTTTGTTATAAAAGATACATGTAGGATACAGTTTTAACAGTGCATATCATATTATAACAGCTCCTTATCCGTAGAAATACCCTTCATTATTATGCGCAACCTTTAAAATACGAAGTCAGTGATGCACAAAAGCAATATATCCCATATTCCAATTTATCAGGTGGATGGAAGGAGTTTCGTGTGTATGGCTTCGGGACAAATACATACCTTGTGCTTTTTAAACTCCTGGAGTGAATATGATATAAGCAGGCATGATTAAATAAATGAAACCTTATGGAGTAATTATATATTTTAAAACCACAAGGTTCGTGTTGATAACTCAATAGAACGGTAATTATGGCAGAAACAGTTATTTATGGTTGCATCATGTTTTATCAGACATGCTTGAAAATTATCATATTAAAACGGAAAGATGATATTATTGACAGTTGAATGTCTTTATAATGATCTCATGTCGTAAGTTTTTTTTGGCAGTTGCATGATTTAATCATATCATAATGAAACTATAAGATTGCTACTGTAACTACGTATGAATATGTGTGCACAGGTGGAAATTCATATACATAGGTATTTATTATATAAGAAGATATGTAGGTATATACGTTTAACTCTTCATTGGTTATCAAATGATATCGTGACATGCTGGAGGCAGTCAACCTGTAAAAAGACTTTTTCTTTTGAATAATGTTGAAATTAAAATAAAAAATGTTGTTTCTTCGATTACCAGCAGCACCTAATAATTTCATAGATCAACATCTAATTCATGATGGGATGTAACCAGTACATCTTTTGTAAGGAATCTCGGCTTATCCTTACTCAAATTACAACGATTCAAAATTCCCATGGCCTAGACCCAGCCAAAGCATAAATGGTCGACAGCTTATAAATATTTTTTAATAAAAGCACCTTTATTGCTTCCCCTCAATATTTACACTTCATGTCAAATTCGATCCGACTTTTGTTGATGAAAATATAAAAGGAAGGAAAAATATCAAAATGTTGTGCTAACTAAGTAATCACAATAAAGAATAAAAAAGATTCCCCTCTGTATGAGAAATCAAATACCCCCAACCCAATGAAAAATAGATTCCATGTAGTAATTCACTTCTCTCTTTAAATGAACAAGGTGAGTACACAAGTATAGGAATAAAGTATAGGGATGGATTTGATAAGATGGGATGGGGGATGATGATGAAAGCTGATATTCCCTTCTGCTAAACCTTATTATCATCATCGTCATTACCGTCGCTATTGTGTACAATATTGTTTAACAGTCTTTTTAGAAGACACTGGGTAAAAAGATATTATGGTGGCTGAACTTAATTGTGTCCGCTCATCTCATCCCTACTAAAATAATGTCTGCAAAAAGTTGTGCAAGTAATGAAAACGAGACTGTATAATTTAAGCTGAAACCCCTGAAAAAAAACTAGTCATTTCATAGAAAGCAACAAGAAAGGAAATGTTTAAAGACTTAAGCTGGGCAATGAATACGGAAGAATAAATACCCGAGGAAATAAACAGTCGTCATCCTCATGATTTTCATTATTTAATAGACGGATCAAGCTAAAGAAAGACTTGTTTTCTAAGTCAATAGTTTACACACGACGGCTTATTATAGTTAGCTACTTCTTCGTCTTAACTGCCGTCTCCAAAGATGAAGATAATGATGTAACTTAAAAATTTCAACGATACACCGCGGCTGGTCGTAAAACACGAAGATGACTAAGGAAGAAGAAGAAGAAGTACAGAAGGAAAAAATAATAATGAAGATGAAAAGAAAGTGCACGCTATGAAAAAATACGAAACAATGAGAGGATTGAAAGGAAGGTAGGTTCCGTCGATATTTATTTTGAGACGTGTTAGAATGATGCAATGGATTCGTAGAGAACTGTGGCTTCTTGGTTTTCCTCCAGGTACACCACTGTATAACACTATCCAAGAAGTTGTGATTATGGGTAAGGTACACAAGATGAGCAATAAAACGGTTCTCGTACGATACCATACTAAAAAATCCTGTATTATCACGAGATATTTTTTCTTCATACACGCACATGTAGACACATAGTATATTCTTCCGTATTTACCGAATCCTTCTTTATAAAGATTTAACATTATTTTCAAGATAATAGATATCCAGAAAGAATTATTTCTTGTGCTGTAATATCTCAATAGATAGTTTAACGTCTTTATCCTTGTTACAAGAGAATTGTCCGTAAGCTATCTAGAACTTGGATCGATTGTTGTATACATTTCCACATAAATGCGAGTTAGTAACAATGCCTCTTTAGCTATACAATCTGTATGCTTTACTATTCTTTACATGTTTAAGAAGGAGGAGTTTCCTGATACAGTTCTAAGACAAGAAATGACGTACAAAATGTTGGAAAAATGAATAATAAAGCCCTACAGGAAATTCTCCAGGTTAGGTTAACTAACTGCTCGGGAAAGAGAGCTTGTGTTTGAATGCCAACTACAAAACTCTTTTTCGTCCTTTTTTGTGTACTTCTACCGTTCAATCAATGCCGGACCTGTTATTTGTTACATAGTATATATTGCTCAGTCCAGATACATAGTGGAGATAAATATATAGGTAAATTGTATCCAAACGAACTGATAACAAGGAAAGCTAGAGAGACACAATACAATCGGAAACAATATAATAACAATGGAATAAAATGACGGAGAAACTTTAAAGTTTAAGAAAAGGAGTTAGTATGTGTGCCCTGTTTATGCAGACATAAAAGTATACTACAGGCTACAGGTCTTCAGTAAATAGATATGACCTTATAAACTTTTACAACTTGAAAGAAAACAAGGACCATAGCATAACTACTGCTAGGGCAATATGAATGGTATTGAAGCGGCTTTTTTGTGACAAACTCACGGGACACTTTTTCTCCTGAAGCTGTGAATTTTAGTAGGGGTAAATCAAGGCACACACACGTAAATTGTGGCAATAGAATAATAATATATGACACCAACGACGATTGTTACTGTGTATCCAGTGTTGCCTTATTCAGCCCTGTATGCAGACGATATTTAAGAAAAATAGGGGTTTGAAGTTAAGTTACAGTATGTTTTCGAAGTAGTTTTGGGTTTTTACTGAGCTGAGCTGAGTGCATTATGCGCACGTTGCAAATTATTATTGAAAAACCTGAAAATCCTTTCATTAGGAGGCTGTTTCTTTAATTTATACTGTAATATTTTTGACGCAATGCCTGAATAAAATGCTCATGAGCGTACCTACTCTGAAGTATAAATCTAGACGAAGACGAATTTGCCCATTTATCAAAATGGTGTAGAATTTGAAGCCTTAGATGGTACAAAGAGTTCATGTAAAAATAAATAATGCTTAAGAAAGGTACTTGATTGCTGTACTGCAACTGCAACACTAAGATAGATCACAGAAAGCACTGCATAGGGCATCCTTTAAGTAGCATGTACATAAGAAAAGTGGAAATTGACGCTTTCAGGGCTCTGTCAAGAAGAATTGAACTAGCTTTTATGTAGGAACATTATAAGGTTTGCATTGTAGATGTAAACGACATAAAAGAACCTTCAAGCTGGAGTTAAAAGTTGCCTTTACCTTCATACTGTGAATACACAAATGCCTGTTATAGCATACCATGCTTCATCATCGTGTTGATTATTATATTGTATTTGGTAGCTTGCTGCTATCCTCCTCAGCTGGATACACACGTTACAGAAAATGACTTGCTACAAAAGAAAAAAAACCTTATGAGAAAAGTGGTAAGTCTTCCAAAGTACTAGGTATTAGTTTGAGAGTACAATAATGATATTACAGTCATGCAACATACCATATAATAATAACAGGAGCAAGGAAAACTTGAAGCTAATAACTTAACTTGCGAAGGTCTTTCATATGGAACCAGTACGCTGGAGAATGAGTTTTTACTTTAACACATCACCACATACATATGTATGCATGTATACAATATGTAATGCAGTACCTATAAGTTAAGGTTACATGTACACATGTAAGAAGACAAGAGAGCCCATGCATGGATTTACTGAACATTATAAATGGATTCTCAGTCACAAAAGGGAGTAAGTTGAAGAAAAAGAAACAAGAAAGTAAGACGGGCATGCCTTCTTGACAGGCATATGGAAAGAGTGGTTAAAAGAAAGAAAAAGGAGAAGATGGAATAATAAAAGGGGGTAGATTGTTGGAGAATATAGAGTTGTTCCTCTCACATTCATTTGTACATGTGGAGTAAAGTGAGTGAGCAGTTAAGATACTTACATGTACATACATACCTAATATTATAAAAGTTTTATATAGACATATAAAGTATAACAAGAAAGAAAAGAAGAAACGAGGAATTTATAGCCCACAGCTAGGAGTGGTCAGGCAAGTTTAGTTGAGTTGTAAGCAAGACCTGTCATCTCAGATAGAAGTTAGCGTTCACATTGCTTGGAAGGGTCCGTCTTTTCGTTCCTCAGTATTTATTCTACAAAAGCAGTATACACAAATTTTACGTATATATTATTGTCCTGTGAAATAGGTACATTGGTACATGTACCTATTGTATACCAGAGCTGCTCTGCTCGATTTTTGAGAGCACGCTCATGTATGTGCTTTTTGAGCATTGACAGGAGTAAAGCAAAGGCTCATATAAAGTAATAATATAATAAGAGAGCTCTAGAACTGAATGTCCTTTGGAATCCTTTCTTTTGGAAGGACGGCAGACACCTTGCAGTTCTTGACGGTGACGGTGTGGTGGTGATGATGGTGTTGGTTACGCATAGTTTTGCATAAGGTTGACATTCTACCCCGGCAATTTAGCAAAAAGTTATTGTCACACGTTGTGTGAAATAGCAAAAATATTTTGGTGAAAATTAAGACATTATCCAATTTGGAGGGTGAGAGGATATCGTGCTAAGGATATATAATCGGGGGTTGATATAAAACTACCCTCTGCACACCGGATCGGACAAGAAGGGACAAAATAAGAAAAATAAGGCTGAAAAATTAATATTGAGAAATTCTTGGCAAATTATTGGTCGTGTGTGCGAAGAATGATGATGGCTTAATTAAAATTTCCAGTTTTTTATGGAGAGAAGTACAAGTTATATTGCTGCAACGCATAGAATTATTAGTTTGTTGTTGCACTCGTCTTCATCTGCATTGTATAACAAAGTGTGGTGTTGTGGTTGGTAAATAAGTACATATTAAGTGGTTGGATACAAAAGTTGAGTTGTAGAAGGAACGCAGGAGCCAAGTGATGAAGACGGACGAAGGAGGTTCAAGACTTGATTACCATTATCAACAACAGACGTTGTTTTATTGTTGTTCTTTCTAAAGAAATAATACTTCAAGAGGAAAAACTTTTTTGGAAGTAAATGAGCAATTGGTTAGTAAAAAAGCTGACGGATTGAGCCATTCAAAAAAGTAACTTGAGAAATTACGACGATACCACTTTCTTACGTGTTTCCTACCATTAGTGGCATCTTATCCAGATGTGACAGACAAGGGGAAGGAAAGGAATGGTTGAAAGAGTTGCGAAAAAAAGTTGTTTTTCTGTGTTAAAACTTGAGCAAACGTGTGGATTTTATAGGTATAAGAATGCATTATAACGAGGAGACGCACATGAAATGTACAAATTTCATACAAATTGACATCCAACGAAATGCATTTTCATGATACCTGCACACTGCAAAAGTAAGCGAGTTACCCTATTTGGAACTTGAGTGATTGATCTGTATAAAAAATACAATGTTATGTATAAAACAGTACTATAGTTTTACCATACCCGTTTCCAGGATGGATGAAATATGGCCAGTGGCAAACATAATATAGCAATTATTACTGACTGTGTTTCGGTTTGTTTGATTGGATAGTATTGTATTGTTGGGGACGGTATATATAATATCGTCAATGTGTACATAAAAGTGGAAGGGGAGTGAGAGGAGAGAATATTTTTTCGGATTGGATTTTACTAAATATGCCGGAAAAACCTATGACTACTACAGGTAGCAGTGGCGGAGCCGGTTTACCACCCGGGATCGCATTTCCACCGTTTTCACCATTCGGAGGCTTACCACCAATGGACCAAAGGGGACATCCCAATGTTTGGGAACCACATACAGCCGCAGCTGCAGCAGCTGCTGCCCGAATTCATGCAATTCATCACGGGTAAGAGGAAATTATTTAGTCTTCTCATGTGGATTGTGGATACATTGCTGTTTTATACTGCAGTAAAAACTCAACCATTTTATAAAAACCTATAATATAAGTTCATTTACAAAATGCTACAGGTAAAAAACTCATCGTCAGCATCTTCCCTTTACATCTTCACACGGTAGCTGAGCTTAATTAATGTGGTAAAACAACTAATTTCAGCNCTACAGGTAAAAAACTCATCGTCAGCATCTTCCCTTTACATCTTCACACGGTAGCTGAGCTTAATTAATGTGGTAAAACAACTAATTTCAGCAATCAGGGGTTAGAAATCTGAAAAGCGAGAAAAGTAATTATTGCAGTGAGCATAAAAGTCTTTTGCAAACAACTTGAACTGTGTCAAGCCTACAATATTTCATATTTTCTGGAGTTTATATAGCAGAATCTACCAGATTCTTTGGAAAAAGCAAGTTTTACTTGATGAATATGCATATGTAAAGTATAAATGTAATGTTATACACAAACAACATGATATCCCGGCATGGGAAGCATATTTCAATATACGTTATCATACCAAGTAACAAAGCAGTATGCAATTAGAAACGGATGATGATTCAAAATATTCTCAATCAGATGCTCACCATGATTTTATCTTAAATATTGCGTATGTAATAAACTTACGCAAGAGAAACCACCCCCTTTTGTTTAACATTATTTAATTCTTAGTCCATCTTTTTCCGTCTACATATGTAGTTAATGCCAAAGATTAGAATTTATTTCTTATCATCACAAAAACGGAAATTATGTAGTAACACTCCACGCTATCATTTCACTCCAGGGTCTAATAGGATTCTCACTTTTGATCATTGATTTGATTATACATATGAAAATGGTATATTAGAATATTACGAACGTTATGTAAAAGCTTTCTTCGTAATGACAGGGATGAGTTAAATTGAGTAGTAGCGTAATCCTTGGTAATGAATGTATAAACATTATTTTAACCGTAATCAAAATAACATACAACAGACAGTAAAGGGTTAATTCATTTTCTAATAAAAAGATTTTTAGCTGCTGCTTGGACAGGAAGAGGGTATTATTAATTTACTGGTTTCTTTCTCTCTTCGTCATCATCATCGCCGTCCTTTCCATTTTATAATATACAATCGCCAAGCTTTACAGATAAATCGAGGTAAAAGGATAAAGTTATAAATGGTGGAATAAATTGTGTATTACTTAAGTATATTCTACGAGCGTACATAATGAAACTCCAATATCATTACAGTAGCAGCTTAGGAGTATTTAGTGTAATTGGCAGTGTTCGGAAAATGTAATGGAGAGTTGTACTGTCTTTTGACCATCATCAGCTCCTGCTCCCTGTTATAAGCATATAAAATGGGCATTGTAGTAAAATGGAAAAGAATAGGACTTGGGTGTTATAAACACCTTCACAAAAAAGGAAGCCAGTTTGAGTGAAGCCTCATTTCCGAAACTAGGGTGTAATGAGGTGAGCATACAAGAAGCAATATAGCGGTTCGTTATTCGTTAATATGTGGATATTCTACATGCTATGAATATATAACTTGTTCATCTTCTGTTTCTTCCAATGGCTATCCTCATTTGCATCCTATTCATATAACCTGGCGGATAGATACATGCATATACATAAAAATACATGTAACAATTGTATTTATGCATAAGTAGCTAGATAATGAACGAGAGAGCTAATGCTAACACGAGTAAAAGAAAAAAGGGACAGGGACGGGAAATGCTGTAAATAGTCTTTTGACGATAATTATAAGCGGAAGAGGTGTATAAGGGTATAGAGACGTAAATATATAATAATACTGAGGAAAGTGACCAGTTGGATTGCTTAACACTACGGGTATATGAGTATGGTGTCGATGTGTGAATGCCAACTTGTTTTCGGCACTTTATTTCCATCAAATTGAATGTATAAAAGAAAAGACGTAGCAAGTTTTAAACGGAGCATCCACCTTCAACGTGTTGGTCACTTTACTCAGAACAAGGGTGTATGGATAGTAATGAAACTAAAGTTGTTATTTTGTTATTTACCACTCATGCAAACAAACCAAAAGGGATACAACGCATGAAGTAAGGGTGTTTAAGGTCTTTTGCTCGTTCCGGACCATTTAGTCATAGGTAGAATTGTCAAGCTTAATCATCAACTTATTTTTGGGCAATGTGCATAATGAAGTATTAACTAATGATGACAGGTCAACTAATATCTGTGATGGCTACAACTTAAATTATTACTTTGTTCTAATTTTTTTCTTAAAAATATAGTTAAGTTTGCCTAATGAAATATGAAATGCTATTTTGAATCATCTGAAAAGCCATTTAAAATCCTTTTTGACTTCCCATCAATTTTTCAATGGCCGGATGATATCAAATGTTCCCTAGGGTAAACTGTGAGTCAATTTTTCTTGGCTGTTTTCAAGGTTTTTTTTTGTTTTGTTTTTGTATCTGCTTTTGGGCTTTCTCGGAAATAATATAAACACTAGATTGAATTTCTTGTGGGAAACACGGACAGAAATATCGGGAGTAGTCAAAATATTATCGTGAACCGCTTGGCCTGCTCACGAAACAGGTCGCTCTTCTAGTCTTCATCATTTTACAACAAGTAGTAAATTAATTTGAGTGAGAGTTCAGGACAGAGGAAAGCAGGCATAAAATTGGAGCAGAATTGTGAAAACATACAAGTTCACTTAGATCACGACTTATAGTAAGATCCTAAATTTTATGACAGCTTCTTAGACAGTAGCTATATACGTACAAGCAATATTTCTAGAGTTTTCATAAACTTGAATACGATTTAAAGAAAACTTAGAACCTATCTGGCCTTTTTTATATTATATTACTGACAAATATATTATTTTCGTATATACCCTAATAGTGCACTCATTAAATTTTGGTTGTCTATTGTTCATCTCATAAATTTGTCTTCACATGAGTACATATTGACCATTTTAAATAAAAACAAGAAACAAATTTAAACTAGTAATGGAAATGCCAACAAAACTCCCAAAAGTTTAATATTTTTAATATGTAAAAGTATTTTCTGTGTATGGGATGCTCATATTAAAATTTATTTATAAAATTATGCAGATTAAAGTGACTGTTTTAATGAGATCAATGTTAACATTGTTATTAAAAACGAATAAAGGCCAGTATTGAAACGCATTGTTTTGAAAAACTCTAGGCAGGAAAAAGTGTCTCAGATTACTCTAATGTACTTCCAGCAAGTAGTTTACACTTGGCATACATTCTACATCCTTTTTGAAGAGCATCTTCTTTCAACACGTTATCGTGTTTCTTCTGCAATATCCCCATCATCATCCAAATCTTTGCATTTACACGAAAAGACAAGAAGCGATATATGTACATAGACATCTTACAACTCAGATTCTAAAAAAATACTCCTGTTGTTTTTCAAGGATTTTTAAAAGATGATATTTACTTAAACCGAGGAAAACCGCTACACTTTTGAGTTTCCATGTTGTCTGTTCTCACACATGAAGTAAAGAGATACTTTAAAAGCTGTATTTACTTTTTAGTTTAAAATCTCATATTTCATTCGTAGTTTACTAGAATCACAGTAAATTAATTGTTTATAAGAATCACAGTAAATGCAGAATATAATGTGACTTTCTGAATCTGAATAGGATCTTTATAAATTCAATAGCCTCTTACAAATGCTCGATGAAGGATACAAGAGGATTGTAAAAATATACACTCTCTGGTATGCTTTCTTGTTGATATTGTGGCGATGCGATGGGTAGCAATGCTGAGCAGCGTCACAGAAGCAGACCACAGGAAAAGTCAGTGTGTGTTTTATTATGAACATAAATAAGAAGTAGTTTAAAGTAAGCAAGAGCGCTTTTAATAAAGAAATCTTTCACACTGTCATCCCCAACATACAGACAAAAGTTACGGTTGAATGACTGTTGAAAAAAGTGGCAAGTATACGTTAGTTTTTAGGATTTCAGACTTAAACGAATGCTTAATCATAATATCCGTATGTAGTTTTTAAAGAGAGTCCTTGACATTACTTTAGGACTTAATACTTGTTGATTTTTTCAAGTACTGTGTGTGGTACATGTTGCAGACTAACCAAGTATACATACCTATATTCCTAGTTCTTGATACTGATGAAAGATTGTAGTGTGTAGGTTGTTGTACCCTCTCCTGTCGAAATAGGATTTATCAGGTCAAGTGCCTCCTTAAAAATCCAGCAGCAACATTAGAGAGAGTTCTTTCACATTCTTGTTGCTGTCTCCTTTAACCCTTATGTGTGTGTGTGTTAGTTTAGAAAAAGCTCAGCTTAACTTTTTAAATGACTTTTGATGAAACAAGTGAATTGTTCCTTTTTTTGCTTCTCTCCAAGATAAAAGAAACTTGAATGGATTTGAAAGGGAGGTATCATAAATTAGTGGCAATTTTTCACTTGGTCACATTCTCTTCTCACCCATTCAGTTATTTATTTTTTTCTTTACTTATCAGATAAGCCGTCTGTCTTTTAGTTAGTGAGTGAGGTTAGCTATCTAGTGTGGGCTGAAATAGTTTAAAAATCAGGAGCCAAATATAAGCATCCTTATAACATGTCGCAAAGTATCAGAAGAAGTGGCAGCCCGAGAAAAGTACTTGAAATAAACTTAGCCTGTTCAGAGATGAGATGAGGTATGTAGCCAACGAATTTTGATGGGATAGAAACAAAAACTGAAAGTTAAAGAGGAGTACAACCAGGTAAATTACATGGAACACAAGTAGTAAAAACAGAAAAATTTTATGTTTCGTTTCAAGTGTAAAAGCAACAGGTATGAAATACACTGCTGGAGGAAGGTGATTGAAGCATTTTTAGTGTTTCGTGTTTCACTCCCTCCTACAAACAAGCAAATAGCTTATACGGCTTCTATACCTCAGCCCTCTTACTATTTCTCTACTGGTAGGAACTTTTCAAATGCGACATCGTAAAAATGGATGAAAACATAAAATAAATAGTCAGTCGTGTTGTGTTAATAGCTGTAGAGTGCTGAACGATGTAATATATAGGCACATATAGGTATAGCTATTAATGTGCGAGTACACAACAGGCATGATGATTATAATGACAATATTACATACAATTCCACAAAAAAATAAATTTTAAACTGTTGAGTATGTACTTATTTAACTACCACGACCAACTTTAGACTTGTGTCTAATCATCGTCACGGCTGTTATTTGAAGTGCTCGGCAAAAGGAAAATCTCAGAATGTTGTATTATGAATCCTTGTGTGTCATGTACTTATGGATGCGAGATGCTTCTTGAAAATGGTTTATTGTTTGTCTTCATGTGAGTGACAAAAGAAAGATTTTCCATTGTTGGATTATCACTGGCTCAATATAAATACCAAATAATAGGAAGATACACTGTAACGACAGGTCATCCCTGTAGCTTATAACTAGAATTAGTTGGATCCTTTTAGATCTTCCTACCTCCGTTAGGATTGCTTAATTGTGTTGTTATTCGGTAGTTGAGAAGAGCTCGCAACACTAACAAAAAATCTTCGTTTTGAGGAAGGGACGAAGGGAGGGCACTAAAAAATAAACAATTAACTGTTCTTTCGTTCCAGTGCATATCTAATTTTATAGGTCTATAATTTGTACTAGCTTTTTATGTGTACATAACATTTTTGTATAGACCAATAATATGCATGCAACAAAGGAACACAAACAATGGAAGACACAACGAGTTAAATGCAGTTTTATATTTGTATATTATATGCTTTGGTTGTTTTCCATGCATAGTGGTTTATAATTGTTATAATTAACTACATTAGCGGGAGGCAAGACTTTATAGATTATGCTGCTGATAGACTGGTTGATTGGAGGTGGGCCACTTTGCCGTGAACGAGAGAAAAATATATACGTTTTTAAAAGTTAATTTTCTCTCCATTTTCTTTTCGTGAAGAAAGAGAAATAAAACAGAAAACCAATCGTTATAAAAAATCTGATGATGTGGTGCATGATGCACAAAACTCTGATGATGATAGCTGATGGCTATTCATTTAGACTTCATGCATGCATTTTATAATTCCATCATTGTGGATTTTTAAACTCTTCATTAAAAATCTAATTCCTTCCCGTTGTTTTACATTTTAAGGAGGAGGGCCTTTAAAACATCTTTTTAAAAACATTCTTATGCCAGAAATGGCGTTTTTTGTATTAAATACAGGAGAGATAGAAAGAGAAAATGCTTTCGAGCTTAAAACCTTCAAAGTGACTTATTCCTCAAAAAGGAACATGCAATATAACCTGAGGCTATCATAAATTTACTAGTTACTGTTTTCGAGAAATCTAATATATTTATGACTTGATTTGGTTGACTTACTTAAGCTAAAAGTCTGTTTTGTTCCTTTTTCAAGGCGAAGAGTAGTGTGGTGATGGTATCACTATTGCAAAAGGTTCTTTCATTTTTCTTCCAAAATTCCGATGCATAGAGCCAAGCTTTGTGTATCGTCATTCAGTCTGAAAAGAAAACGAAACGGTAGATTGGTTTGGGAAGTTTTATTGCGTTTTTATATTTTTGCTGGTTATATTGCTTACTTTTCTTGGTCGAAGTTTTTCCCGTCCATATATTATTTATGTGACCTTTCTTTCGGCAAAAGGCAATATAGCAATGCTTGCACCTTGAACCGACATATTTTAAGGCCGACTGTGTACTCAACGCATCTCCAAATTTTGAAATGAGACCTTTGTGTATTGCTTTTACCATATGGAACATATCTTGGAGCATTGATGCGCGCATGAACGACTTGTATATTACGGATCAGATGCAATTTATTGGGCTGAACGTGAAAACATGGAGTACCAAGTGGTTACATTACGAGTAAATATCATACTGACTTGTTAGAAATAACATTCTGCACTGGAAGTTATAATTTTCCTTCTGAAATGCGTTTGCCATAAAAAGACAAACAATTTTTTAGCCTTTCCTCCAAAAGCAATGAGCTAATTAGGAACTTCGTGATTAACACATTCTAATCGTATGTATGTACAAGGCATGAATAATAAAAGTTTTATGAAAATTTCTTAACTAATGGTGCAATTAACACATAATCATTCCAGGTGAGAGAGTTCATGATTATGAAGCTGTAACAATTAGTATCCGCCAGTACTTAACAACATCGGGCATGAGAAAAAAAGCCGAAGTAAAGAACAATGTCTGCACGTAGGCTTACGGACATAAATGAGCATCCAAGCTGCTTGGATGTTGCATTACATACACATGCATCTAGAAATTCCAGAAAGGATTTATTTTCCAGAGAAAAAGATATCTTGGTTGATGTAGTACAAAAGACAGTAAATTCTTTATGTGTAAAAAGTTTACTGAGGGGCGGCCTCTTCGCTTGATTAAGTCACTAGAAAGAATCCATCC
This sequence comes from Orchesellides sinensis, assembly GCA_027744375.1. NCBI lineage: Eukaryota > Metazoa > Arthropoda > Collembola > Entomobryomorpha > Orchesellidae > Orchesellides > Orchesellides sinensis. Next base: position 21,391 of record JAHZNG010000987.1, read on the forward strand.
ATCCAGCAAGTGATCCAGCCGCAGGAGCTGAATTGAGTCAGTGACTGTGAATATTGCGTACAAAGTTTCCCTGCAGCATGAAAATGTACACAGTCAACATTCAAGAAGACATCATCATCTCTTTCTTCATATCAAAACATGACATGATACCTGTTGCACCTTCACTCACGTTGTGATGATGAGAATCAATCCAAAGCATTCTTTTTCCAGCCAAGGAAGCTTTATACACATAAGATACGTACAAAATATACATATAACAATGTCTGGACTCTTATGCAATTTAAGACAAGGGCTGGATTTTGTGGATGAACACCTGAATACATGTTAGATAGCCAAAGGGGATGAAATCGGGCAAGAATAAGAAAGATGCTATAGTATCAGTATAGATAGGGCAAAAAGTATTGGCATCTTTATTGACTTGTCGTGCGGGTTAATCAGGGGAAACCTTTCTTACCTGCTCTCTCTGCTAGCCGAAGAACAAAAAGAGTTTACAATGCTTAATCGTGCATATTATGCATATCATGTAAGAATGTACATAAGTAATATACATTCATATGAACGCATACGTTTATCAACAAGATGTTTTTTGTTTGTTCTTTACTCTTCACCTTAACTATGGTTCTCACAGTTCACGGAATGTTTTGTAGTTCATGCTCAACTGTTAAATCTCTCTCCTGGTGTTTTTTTGCTTTTTCTGATCCTCTTCACAGTTATTATCGTCCATTGTAAAAATATTATTTAGTCGTGCTACACCACTTTACATTTCACAAGCTCTCTAGAAATATTTTTGTTTGCTTTTTGATAATGTGTACATTGTACATACATAATGAATGATTAATACTTTCTCATTGGTCGGTTTTCCTTATGTGTACATAATGTCGAAGTTCATTATGAAAACTAAGTCTTGCAGTGTATCAATATGTATCTAGCTCTGTACGCGTTCTTTTTCGGTCTTATCCACTATAGTCTTTCTTTGATGGGGAAGGTTGCATGATCGTAATATATACATATTACATTAGAATTAGAATACAAAAAATAATATGTCTACCTGAAATCCCCCATGATAGTATTTCATATTATCATCATGTAAATTAGCGGTTATTATCCTGTAAATGCATTTGTAAATATTTGCTCTTTGCCGGTTGCTACTTTGTTTGTGTTTGCCTAAGTAGCAACCCATCATCAACATACTACTCAAATAAAAAAGCATAGTCCTATCCTAATGATGTGTATTTATTATGTGTCTAAACCATGCATGTTGACACAAGGAAACGAGAAGAGGATGTCTCCCACATCCATTTATTTCCTTTGGTAAACTAGCGAGGGATGAGTTGAGGGTGTCTTTGTCGCAGGACAAGCTACCCGGGTATCTTTCTTCCTTTTCATCTGCCTATTCTCTCCTTTCCGTTTTAATAATTTAGCCGTCAAGAAAACTAATGGTTTTTACGTACCATATAACCACATCGTATTGTATACATAGAAAAAGTTTCGCATCTTTTTTACTTTTTTAATAAATAGGCGTTATATGATTATTATGCATTTTACTCTCTCATCTTCACGTCACATCCACATCTGCTTCATATCCTGTGCCTCTTTAAAAGCAGATCACTGTTTTTCCAAACACTCTTAATTATCGGTTTACACCAGACACACACAAAAGTTAGGAGCTTACAAACATACTTGTAGGGATCGGACATCCTTTTTTTACACATCTTTACTTTTCAACCCTTTTCTCATTAATGATGAAAATAAAAAAGTATAAATCAGAGACACAACAGCTAAAACGCTTTGTGAAAGACAGAGTTGTTTTTTGGTTGATTCTAGCAAAATAACGAGTGTAATATAAGCTGTAGAAAGGAGAGTCAAAATAAAATACCAATTTCATAATTGCTTCGGCTCCTGTAGTCTACTGGGACGCCAAGGCATTGTCGGAATTGTACCGTTTGTAGTACCATTCTTGTCCGCGTTATTCCATACAAGTCTTTACATGCGATGCTCATTTAGTAGTTTTACAGTAAGTAGCATTCACTGGCGATAATGACATGTTGATTTACATTAGTCTGGTAAAATGTATGTATATTTTGACTTTTTTAGTACTTTGTGTACATTTGTTTCTTTCGCTGGTGTGTGCTCTCTATTAGCTTTGGTAAGTAAAGTAGTCAGTGTTCACTTTCTTTTGGGCTGAAGAACTCGGAGATTGTACATTTGAATTAAACATAAAAGAAGCAATTTAAAGACGAAAAAGAAGAAAGAGCAATTCAATGGATTATATTTTTGATGGAGAGGGCAGATTATGCCAAACTTGGTTTGATCCCCCTCCCTTCCTCCCTGCTATGTTATGTAATGAAGCTTCTCCAGCAGCGGGATCAAACATCAACAAATCCAGTTTTTAAAAGTAACATCTTTAGTTACTTCACTTTAAAAAACATACCTAGTCCAGAACATGGAACAAGATGCCTTGGATTGAACAAGGGGCATTGAATCATCAAGGCGTTTCCTCATGTTTTTCCGGGGTCTAAACCAGAGAATTTAATTTAAGATTAAAATAGAGTTGTCTCATATTAATAATGGGTTTAAAAGCATCTCACAGCTTCATATGGAAAAATAGAGAAAGATTGTTTCTGTCTGGAAATCCCAACGTGGCGTTGTGATATTATTAGGATCTCACACACATAAAAGGCTCCCTTGTCCTCTCAGCGTGAAAAGTACAGGAGGCGAGCAAAAATATGCCGTTGCTCTTCCCCAGAATATTTAATTTTTTTAGTAAGAGGTTGAGGTTACAAGCATCTCTGCAAAATTTAAAGTTGTTGATGCCACGTTAAGATGTCTTGCTAGTGAATGGTCATATGAATAGCATGTAATTGGAGAAGAATGGTGAGGAGGTTTCGAATTAGGAGATGAACTTTTTCTCTCGCTCTATGTATGTCTAATATACGAGTTAAGAAAAGACTGGATGAAGTATTGATGGCCTGACCGTTGGCCTTCCTGCTGTGGCTTATAAAATACGATAGTTGGATAGCTTCCACGTAATATCCTAAAAGGAATTCGTGTGTTTTCAAATGGTTGTGGTAAAGAATGGGACAGACTATAAATTAGCCACTGTTGACACTGTCGTCTTATTTTTTTCTCTGGGGCTTCTGTTGTGTGTGTCCTATCTTACATTTCGTTCTGTGAGTTAGATGAGAGAGGACACGGTTTTAAAAGTCACATTGGCCGTGAATAAGGGGCAGAGCACGGTGACTTGTTTAACACGTTTTATGCATTCAATCTTGGCGAAGAGCACATGGTACACGCCGCCACGACGTCAATACACAATGAAAGCAAAACTCCTCTCATTCATCTCATCTTCGTCCTTTTTTCTGTCCTTTTTCTTGGTCGACCCACACCATGAAAAATTGTTATGTTGCGTAGCAGGAGCTGATGTTAAATTGCATAGAGAGTTGTAAATTGAAAAATTCTTAAAAATTGGTGACGACCAAACAAGAAGTTAGTCTAAAAAAACACTAGCCATTATATAAGAATATGCCGTCATTGTGCCTTGTTCACGGTTCACGGCTATATAATGGATGAATGAGGACACTTTCTATATAATTTTGAGGTGGTAAAAGGCACACTGAAATTGCATTTACGATTGAATAATATAATATAATGCACATAAAAACAAGCACAAACTAGAATATATAGTGTAGTCATAAAAAGACGTTTAGATACACACTCTTAAGTCTTTAAAAGGTCAAATATATGACAGGATCTCCTAGTTAGAG